>OZ026615.1:27652821-27873821 GCA_964020975.1 Hermodice carunculata | reverse complement strand
TCATTTTGTTCCATTGTTCACTTGTTCCTTTACAGGAATATTTGGAGCAGACATGAGGCAGTAACAACAGAAAAAAAAAGAGTAATGGAAATAAAACTCTCTTTGTCCAAGTTAAACTTTTTTTCATTACTCTAATAATTGTTTCTGTAGTTTACCACCTGATGAAAATAAGGGGGCATGAAGAATGTCACAAAAGATGGACAATACCAACAAATTGAAATGGGTTTTTCAGGCACCCCCACAGACACAGATAAGTTGAGGAACCCACCCTCCACCCTTTTATTAACAACCCTACCCAAACAACCCTACTGCCCCCCTCCCATTTCATGTAAGGCTTTTTATAAAAATTTTGTTAAAAACATGAAGTTAAAAAAACACCAATTCTCACCAGTTTTGTTACCCCTTGGCCCATATAGGCCAGAGGGACATTGCTATCACCTGCGTCTGTGTGTGAGTCTGTCCATCCGTGTGTCCCTCCTTCTTGCGCCCAATTTATAGGAACCAGATAAGCTGGGATCATGAAACTTTTTTAGATGATCACCCTTTTTCAAGTTTACATCAAATTCGAAGGACAATGACCTTGACCCAATTTAAAGGTCACCTAGGTCAATTCTCTATGAATTTTTTGCATGCAATATCAGTAGAACCAGAATTACTAGGATCATGAAACATTTATAATCACCCTTGTAAGGGACTTCGTCAAGTTTGAAGGACAGTGACCTTGACCTAATTTGAAGGTCACCAGAGGTGATTTTTCTCTTTAATAAATTTCTTGTACATGAGATTTAAGAAACCGATAAGATAGGATCATAAGACTTTTACAGTTAATCACCATTATAAGAGTCTAGCTCAGGTTTGAAGGACAGCGACTTTGACGTGATTTCAAGATCACCAGGGTCAATCCATTTATAAAAAAATCAAGGAATATCAGAAGAACCAGATAGGCTCGGATCACCATACTTTTATAATTGATCTCCCTTTAGAAAGGTGAATTCTACTTTGAAAGCACTTTCATAAGAATACACTGATCACATATATATATATATATATATATATATATATATATATATATATATATATACAGTGGTCCCTCTTTTGAGAGACCACCCTTACGGCAGGTCAAAATGTGGTCTCTCAAAACAGGTGGTCTTTCATTAGAGGTACAACAACATTGAAAAGATTGTTCAGTGTTCTGAGAGAGCGGTCTTAAAAAGATGTGCGGTCTCTCATTAGAGGGGTCTCTCAAGAGAGGTACCACTGTATTACTGATTTGTCTTTTGTTTTTTGATGTAACTGAGAAATTTACTACACTATTCAACTTGCATGGTTAAGCCAGGGCAACTAAAAGTTGAAGCTAACAAGCCTGACTGGACAACCCATTTTTCTGAGTGGACAGGCTAAATTTCTGGCATTATAACTTCCCAAGACAAGTTTTATTTTAAAAGACATATAACTTGGGGAGAAACATCCATCAGAGTCTCAATTTATCAATGTGCAGGGCAGAGATGATTTTCAAATGTTCAGGATGATTTTATAAACCAAATTTTATGGAGAAGACAGAGAAAAAATTGAGATGGGTGACAATAGGGGTTGAATTTGGGACAACCAACTTCCTGAGGGGGGCAACTATTAATTTTCATGTTGCAGTTGCCCTGGACAACCAGACAAACTCCTTAAGGATATATATCAGGTTACAATGGGTTAAACCATCATTTTTGCTATTTTCACACATGTTATGCACTTTTCCTTTAAGTTTTGTATGCCGGAATCAGATTTCAGGTTGTGTAAAGGAAAATTGTGAATTTTGGCAAAAGTATTGGGCCTGGTTCTCACTGTTTGGTGTGGCTTCGGCTGGGGACTAGCTAAGCTTCTAAGCTCCACCCTGCAGGAATCCAACAGGAGCCTCATTTACATACAGCAGGTGTGAGCGCTTCTGCGCACGCTCCGCACAAGCAGACTACGATCAGCTGGGCAGGCAAACCGCATTATCGCTTTGTGTACAACTCTCGTTTGAACATATCCATATAAACTCGGACTTCCATCCTCTTGTTGCTCCAATACTTGTTCTTTCGCTCAGTTTCAGTGTTCCAACTTTACAAGTTGCACACACAGCAGCGGCATCAATACAAGCCTGCAACTGAGAACAGTCCCATAATCGGTATCCCTCTGGCTGTTCATTCACATCTCCTTGTTCACAACAATCTGTAGATCTAGCCTCGTGGACCACAAAGTCTTCGAGTTTCTGGGCACTAGCACTGCAGAAGCGTTTGTCCAGACCGGGTTGGCTTGTGGATGTTGTGGTGTTCACCGAATCAGTACCCGTGACCTTGGCCGCGACTTCGTTCGACCCTGACCATGCAATGCCAGACTCGCCCGGGGTCTCCGTGAGGCTCACGTCGGGTTGCAGGGTCGTCTCCACTGGAGGGAACTGATTGTAGTATGATCCTAGATCAGACGCTTTGAGTTCAACTGACGCGGGCATCGGTCTGCCCCTAGGTTTTTTCTTTCTCGGCATCTTTGCAATAGCACTTTCTAATCACACAAATGTAAGCAACGATCCTGTGAACTTGATAGAAACTTTCTGAACTGAGACTGAAGTTCCGATTTACTGACACCTATACTGGGCCCCACGCAAGACGGCAAACATCGTAGAACCCGGTTGCCCCGTAACCACCTGTCAGTCATTTGTCGGCCAATCAGGTTAAACTTGAGAAACCCCAACATGGAATCCAAAGTGACAGATGAGCATGATTATAACATTTTTGGATGTAAAACCTCTAAAATAAAGCATTCTTTGAAGTTTGATGCTCCAAACTTGTCCATTTACTCAACAGGTAGGAGTGCGTAACGGAATACCAAGGTGTCATTGCGATCAAAGGCCCAAAGAATAGCCTAAGTCCTATTGAAGTCGGCATTTGCTTTGAAAGCGTTTTTCTCGGCATCATTCCTGGCCTTTGTTTCTCAACTTCTTGTGAAATCAACTTCGTCAGTTTTGCTCATAAAGACCTGGGGTTTGTGGCAAACTGTTCACAAGAATGTAATCTTTAAAAACGTGTCTCAGATTTTTTCTATGTTGAGTGGTTTTCCCTCCACAGCGAGCCAAAAGTCAAAACCTTTGATGTAAGAATGGAATGTCATCTTTTCAACTTTGAGCGGGAGTATCTCCACAATAGCGCAAACAATGACAAAAATGAGACACGTTTGTGTAGAAAATCATGTCTGCTAGCTTTTGCAACAGAAATGCACATGCTCAAGCTCAAAATAAAAATGTAGATTTAATAATTGTGTGATTTTTTTATGATCACTTTACCTGATTGTTGTGTCAACACAGAAGAACTTGTAAAAATGAAAATGCTATCAACTTATTCCCAGATTTATTAGCTTTCAGGAAATATATAGTTTATGGTACTTTTAACGTATTTTCAGACTTTTATTAAGTCATTTGTAAGACTCACGCGTAACCTGATATATACCCTTAATGTCTAGCCCTGATAGAGTCTGTAGATAAATGTTTGTGACATGAACTTATAGACAAATATGCCTACACCAAACCAAAAGTCTTCATAATTCTTGTAAATTGACAAAATAGTTTGAAATTGGACAAACAAACTTTTTTGATTTATTTTATTCAAATAAGATTGTTGCCGTCTGATGTACGTCATGTAACTTACAGAAGCTCGGTGATCTGGGTGAAGTGACTGCGGATCAGAGAGGCAGGGCAGAGTTCAGAATGAAGCAAGATGTGAAAATTGGGGACATCATTGGGCGTTCCATGATCATACATGACTTCACTAAGAGCCAATCAGGACAGAGGTGGGTGCAGCATCAATGATGGTCAGGCTTTTCTGTTTGCAGCACATTGAGATAATGGTGCTCCCAGTCTCAAGAGACCACTCCAACATGAGACCACCTGTGTTGAAAGACCGTATTTTAAACACACTGTACTAGGTACCATTGCAGTTAGTTATACTTCCTGTGTGAGACTACCTGTCTTTAAAAGGGTACAGTTTGGTCATCTTCAGCAGTGGACTTTCATAACAGGTTTCATTGTTCATGTATGTTACAAAGTTTTAAATACTGATAATGTGTGTCATGAAACCTTATCATCTTTTCAGGTTTCATCTTTTCTAAAACGAAATCATGTAATCAATCAGATATTCCATTTTGAGATCCATTATTATATTGACAAAATTATGTGATACCAATGGGCCACAGTGACTTTATACAAGGCCTCTCCATATATGGTGAAAAAATGACCTTGGAGAGCAATGGTCTGACTCCAGAGGAAAAATATATGTACAATGGAAATGATACATTCTACATATAAATAGTGACCTCTGGTAAGGAGTATTTCTCAAAGGGGAACTACTTCATGTACCTGGGAGTAAAATTTGTACATGCATGTACCACTGAATTGACCAATTGCAAGTGGTAGATTTTACTACTTTTGTGATCACTTAAATTCTCCTATCTGTCACTTTCTAGACGTTGCTGGATCTGTTTAACGCTTTCCCCGTTACACTTGCCAAAACCACCTGGTGGTCAGTTGTCATATGCTTCATTGTTTCTTGTAAAATTTCAATAAAAATGAGAGGCAGTTTGAATGAAAATTGTTGACAGAAATTATTAAGATATCATGCCTCAAGTCAGTAGCTGTCCTGAGTGTGGGCTGGGGTTAAATTTCACAAAACATAAGTGTAGAGTGCATTTTCAAAGTCTGGGAGGTGGGGGGCATAACGTAAGCCACCATAAATGGCATACTGCAGACTTTTGTGCTGCATTGTATATTTATTTTTATCAATACACCCATCAAATTAAATATATATATATTATTTTGAAGTTGTCAGGTTGTGAGCTGTCACATTATTAATACAGTACAATGAAAGTGCAACGTTTGAGGACAATTTTGGTCATAGTAAAACTGATTTCAAACATTTATTATGGGTAACTTTTATGGTGATGTGTAAAACTAGACAATGGCCACAGTGGTGAAGATGCCTGTCTATGATGCTGTGTCATATTTCACTTTCAGTAGACTGTCTTTGCTTTTAGAAGAGGCTGGCTTGTTTTGCTTGCTTGGGCTCTTCAGAGATGACCAAAGATTACCATGTTTGTTTTTACCTTGGTATTTAAAGGCCCAGGTAACTTGCTATGTTACAGTGTGGGCATGATGTAAAACTTATTATCTTTATGTTAGGAAGACCAACCTGATCAACTTGATACCATGTTGGGGTCATGTCTGTTCACATGTTACATGTTTTTTTTTTTGTTTTTTTTTTTATGATTCAGTCATCCAACATTTGTCAGCATTGATTATAAAATTGAGAGAAGCCAAAATTATGGTTTTGAGGAAATTATTTTACTTTTTCAAATTTTAGAATAAACGTAATGTCCACATACTGACAATTTTGAAAAGAAAAAAAGTAGGGTGTGATCTGTGTATCAATGAAAATTAATATGCATGGCAAAACAAAGGTGAGCAGTACACTATTAGGGGAAGCTTCCCTTGTGTCACTTTCTGAGACCTGAAATCCTTCCTTATTTCTGTCAAGTGTCCAGGAATTGAGGCAAAAGTGTGTGATGGAGGAAACTGTAAATTTGGAATATAAAGACATACATGTCACATATGATCATTGGTGTTGCACATTTGTTTGCAGAGTTGCCTGTGGAATCATTGCCAGATCAGCAGGACTCTTCCAAAACCCCAAACGTATCTGCACGTGTGATGGGGTGTCGGTGTGGGAAGAAAGAGACAGGCCACTGGTTGGCGAGGGCAGACGTGCAGCTGCTTCACAGTTGTGAACAACTGGTACCTTTTCACTCATTCCATACCAGTCCCTGATATTTACGTATTTTTACCAAGATTTAAGGCGACAATTGCATACATGTATTTAAATTCTTCAGGAAAAGAGCTTTCATTCAAGTACCCACATGCCTATCATGTTAAGTCAGTGGTTCTGGCACTGCCTGGCAAGTCATGCTGCAACTGCCACAAGGGCAACTGCAGCAGTGCCAGAAGCACTGACCAAGGCCTGTGACCATAGTATGGAATGAGTTAAACCAAAACAAAGGTGCAATATGTTGCCACGTGGTATTTAGGGATCTATCATTAAAAGCCATAAATCATCACATTATATAGCTTGACCCTGAACTGTCAAAAATGACATCAGGGATATTGCTTGAACTTGGAATTGTCATCAGACTTTGTATTGCATGCACTTAAAGTATCATCATACATTATATTGCCTGCACTTGTCATTAGACATTACATGTATATTGCCTGAACTTGAATTGTCATGAGACAGTGTATTGCCCAAAGTTGAACTGTGATCAGATATTGTATTGCTTACATTATAATTGTCATCAGACAATATACTGCTGTAAACTGAATTTTCATCAGACAGGCATTTGCATAAAATTGAATTCATATCAATGTAAATGTAATCAACAGTGGAAACCCCCTGAATAGACCATGATATTACATGTTACCAGACATCATATTAACAGTGGGTCCTGAGTCCATGACCACTAAAAACTGCAAAAGACCCACAATTTATCTCCCAATATTAGCCAGAACCCACCCAAAATGTAGATAATTTATAGTGGGGTCCAAATTACTTTTAAATGGACCCATCCTTCAAAATCCATAATGTGACCCCAGGTTATATCCTAATTTTAAGCATTAATCAATCATACAAAGTATATGTATCTACAGAAAAGAAAACTGGATTCACTAGCACAAACCGATATTTAAAGTACATAGCATTGCACAAGACCGATTATAATAAGTATATGGGGTCAGATGCAAGTAGCTTTGTGGATCACTTTGCTTCCACTATGCTTAAAAATCTGATAGTGCACCTGTTTTACTAGTGCTTTCATCACAAAACAGCTTTTTATGTCCATTAGATGCTGTTGATCCTTCCATCACCAGTATAAAGTTGGGCAACCCTTTTTTTTATGTCAGAGTAGTACCCAAAGTGCTTAGAAATTTGAAGTGAAATTTAACTGGTGAGAGCCTGGAAGGCCGGATATTACGTAGGCATCCTATGCACTAAGTGATTTCTGGAATTTCAGGGAAAAGTGGTAGGAGCTCTTACTACAGGGAATATCGATATCATTTAGGAGAAGTAAGTGAAATACCACTAGAATAAAAAAAAAAATGAATAAATAAATGTCGTCTTCAACAAATTGAATTGTCTTGTTTTCAGAATAATTTAAATACAAATGAAAAGTTTATGTACACATATTCATTTATAATTGATCAAATTTATATAATTTGTATTTTGAGTTCTTATGAATGAAATTTATATTTTGTACAAGGATATCCTCTAAACTTTTTCTCAATGCCCCTGTAATACAGAACAGCAAAGAGGTCTTGCAGGTTTATGGCATTGATACATATATTAGGCATGGCATTGAAAGGTTTGAGTGAGTATTGAGACCTGTTGTGAGCAAATGCCCTGGGTTAGAAGATTTCCTTGGTTTACCATGCTGGTGACATCCCTTTAAAATCTAGAAGAAGAATATTGAGCAATTATGCCTTTGTGGACCGTAGCTGGCCTTTGAAGTACTCAGGAGATTGGTACACTCGTCAAGCATACTGAAGTTGTCACGAAGTCGAATGGTCACATTATGTCCAGGGGAGCTGCTGAGTGAAGAAAAAAGGTTGAATATACAAAAAGGCCTGATTTGGTTTGTAAATTCTGAAAGCAAAAGTACTGATCCATGTACATGTGTATTGCACCTCAGTCCAACATTTGAAGAACAGTTGATCAAAATTGATTGGAATCACAGCTCCATGCATGACCAGACACCTGCACAGTTTGGTTTCTTAATCTGTAACTTCAAGACCACTTTGATCAAAATTGATTTGCAATCCCTTCAATGTGCCTTGAAAATTTATGAGAAATGCATTCAATTATTATGTGTACCACTTTTGCATTAGCACATTCGACTGATGATTCATGGGCCTGCGTTTGTCTATTGAAGATACTTGTTTGTATTCAGGACAATCTGTCAAATATTTAGATGATGGATCACCTACTTTCAATGAGAAGTTGGGATGTTGCTGAGCCCAGCCTCTGCTATTTAAGTGGGCCTTCCTGGCTATAGGGAGGCTATCACTGTGTGCTCCTCAAACAACATTAACGCTGTGTCATTTCCATACCAGAGACATATTTCTTGTGGATAGATTCATGCCCAAGACAATGTATCTCGGTAAAGATGTTTTTACAAATCCATGTCAGCAGACCACACAATGCAGTGTCAAACATTTGATTAATGTTGGGTGCTGGATTTTTTTTTCTTTTACCAGAGTTCTTAAAGACAAGTCAAAGATATATTGAAAGAGCTTGGGAGTGATAGCTGGTGTGTACATGTACATAGTTGTTTTACTTTTATGTGTGAGACTGAAAAAAAGGTGCACACAGCTGTACAGAGATATTAGCATATGAAATTTATGATACAATAAATTGTACATAAATCTGGCATGCATTTAAATGTTTGCAAGTGTTGTATGTTGTGACGGATAGACTAAAGGAAGGCTCTCATGAACATTAAATTCTAGCTTATTAACACAGTCACTATTATTGATAGAGGTGCCATTCCAACTTCAGTTTGTAGGTTTGTGACATACTGGTAACTGCATCCAATGAACCACAAATCAAAGTTGTAGGCTTTTAATTTATGCAAATAAGGCAAATACACAAAATTAAGATATCTGAGTAGCTTCAAAACTATTATAGATAGTGGTGTCATTCAAATTTCAGTTTATAATTTTGTGACATGGCCACATCCAATGAATCAAGAACCAAAGCTGTAGCATATTAATTTATGCAAATTAGGCTAATACATAAACTTTTAATTATGTTAAAGATTGTAAAGTGTAGCATTTCAAACTGTTCTCATTTTGAAGGCACCCAGACATATTTGCTGTGAAGCAAATCTTTTCTAGTTAAAGTGTGTGTGTCAACATACTTTTCTGTTCTTTCTTTCTTTCTCTCTTTCTTTCTTTCTTTCTTTCTTTCTTTCTTTCTTTCTTTCTTTCTTTCTTTCTTTCTTTCTTTCTTTCTTTCTTTACCAGCAAATTTTTCCAACACTTTTCTCGGACACTATTATACATAGAAACTCCAAACCTGGCATGATTGTACCTCCATACAAGGAGTTTGACCTCTTTATACAGAGGAATGAACATGTTTAAAATTATACAAATTAGGGGCATTTGAAATTTTAAATCTTGAATATCTTCAAAAGTATAATAGAGATGTCATTCCAACTTCTACTAGGGGTTATTGACCATTGCGCATATAATGAATCTAATTATGCTAATTAGCAGCATTGAAAATTTTCAATCTTGAATATCTTCAATACTATAATAGATCATAAGAGATGTCATTCCAACTTCTACTGGGGGGGTGTTGACCATTGCACACCTAATGAATTAAAAATAAAAGTTATAGCAATTTCAATTGCTAAATAGCACCATTATAAATTTTAAATCTTTAATAACTTCAAAGCTATAATAGAGACAGGGCCATAGCGTAGGGGTCCGATTGGTCAGATTGGTCGGACCCAACATTAAGGTCAGAAGTATCATCAACTGTATTAATATACAGAAATTTCCTTAGAATTTCCAAATTTCTGAATTTGGCCTGACCAACTTTAAATTGAAGGCTACAGTCCTGAGAGATGCCATTCCAACTTCTACTCCTGTGTTATGGAATAGTTGTACATTGCCATCCCAATATGCTTTGAAGATACACACACACACACACACACTGATTTGCTATGCAGCAAATCCTATTTCCTAGTTTTTGGTCTGCATTCTATGAGCAGAAGAGGTTACAGACCACAGTTGTGAATGGCTGGCTGCGCAGAAGAGGTTACAGACCACAGTTGTGATTGGCTGGCTGCGCATAAGAGGTTACATACCACAGTTGTGATTGGCTGGCTGCGCATCCTATCGGAGATGGTCCGTAATTGTAAAAATGCTGTTTTCAGCATGCTGTAGCTTCTGTTTAAATAAAGTTAGCAAAGTCAGGTTTGCTGCATCCCAGAGTTGCTTCATTGGTGGTCGTATAGGTGTACTGTCTTCCAGGCCAGGTGGGAACTTTATGGTGGGGAAGGACAATGATGTGACCATGGCAAGAGCACAGTTCATACATCTGTATAAAGCTGACATCTAGGTGTTATTTCATATTTCAAGTAAAAAAAATTAACGAATATGACAAAAATCCATCCATGTTTTTTCTGACATTTTTATCTGTTAAATGCCGTTCACGGAATTTTAAAATACCAAAATGCTGATTTTTTACACTGAAAAATGCTAATATGAAAAATAGAAGGATTTAGAACTGTGGTCTGTGGCCAAAATATGCATATACCTGAGGCTGAATTTTGTCACATGGAAACCAGTCAGCTGCTATTTTGCTCAACTCCCAAAACGAACAGTAACACACGTAAATAACTCATGTTACAAAGGATAGGGCCCCAAGTAAATGTTTTAAAATACAGATTTTAAGTAACCTGATCTGTGAAAAGCTACATGTGCACACAGCAAAGATGTCTGACATAACCTCGCCTTTGCTTGCATACGTTCCTGCCAGGTGCTGCCACCTGTCGGTATGCTTGTCCTGCTTGCACGCTGCACGTTGCACGCGCACACACGAACTTCGTTCTCGGCATTGTGTAATTTATGTAAAAGGTTTTGTGGATAACACTACAGATTTATATCTATCTATAAATATACTTATTCCACAAAGCCATGTGCTTGTATGGACTCTCACAAAAAGAACGTACGTATTTTTTCAGCTTTTACGAAAAGAAGGAGACCATATTTTCACGAGGGGTTAAATTTCTGCAGTTTATAGTTTGATTTGATTTGATTTGATTTGATTTGATTTGATTTGATTTGATTTGATTTGATTTGATTTGATTTGATTTGATTTGATTTGATTTGATTTGATTTGATTTGATTTGATTTGATTTGATTTGATTTGATTTGATTTGATTTGATTTGATTTGATTTGATTTGATTTGATTTGATTTGATTTGATTTGATTTGATTTGATTTGATTTGATTTGATTTGATTTGATTTGATTTGATTTGATTTGATTTGATTTGATTTGATTTGATTTGATTTGATTTGATTTGATTTGATTTGATTTGATTTGATTTGATTTGATTTGATTTGATTTGATTTGATTTGATTTGATTTGATTTGATTTGATTTGATTTAGGCTAAACATGTTTATTTTAACTGGATAACCTAATAGTGCATCGAGTGCTAATCAAGAGGATCTCCAGTACATAAAAGACACAGACAGTATTTATACAAAACGCGTGATACACTACAGCAGAATAAAAAAGAAAAGAAAATATAAAATACAAATAATATACACTCCAAATTTTAGCAAGAAGCTACCAAATTACTCAACCATTTAATACAATTTATACCTGTTCGCAAAGATAAAATATACTGACATAAAAGTCAAAGATAATGATGGTAAATATTACGACGGCCCCGGGAGTAAGAAATTGCTTTTAGAATTCAAACCTGCCAGTTTCCATTATGTATAGATGCACTGCGTTAAAATATTCTTTCATTAATTTCAGAGGATAGGTCGGAATTGCCTTTAATAAAATAAGAAAGTAAAATATCACTTGCCAAATGAGAAATAAGAGTGGGGTTTACTCCCGGAACCAGAAGATGGCACACTGTATTCAAAAGTTCACTTCTGTATTCTTCGTAGCGAGGACATACGAGGAAATAATGAAAAGTACCTTCAAAGGGGGCAGAGCAAGGACAAACGCAGGATAGTACAATGTCAAATCTAAACGGATGTGAATTCATACTGGAATAGCCCAGCCAAATGTGGCAGATTTGTGGAAAGGGTTTTCCAAAAGTTAACTAATCGTGCTGAAAATCCACATAGAGTAGGGTATTTTTTAGCTTGGATTTTAATATTTCTAGAGAAGCTGATTGCCTGATATCAAGAGGTTAATCGTTCCGGAGTCTTATACTAGAAAGGAGAAAAAAGCCACCAAATCGCTTTGTTTTGAAACGTATTTGTCTGATGTTAAGGCAATTTCTCAAATTTAAATTAGTATTACGTGAAAAATCATCAGGTATGATGTCGCAAAGATACTGAGGTGTGATGAAGTGTAGCATTTTGTAAAAAAGAATAAGTTTTATATATATATATATATATATATATATATATATATATATATATATATATATATATATATATATATATATATATATATATATATATATATATATATATATATATATATATATATATATATATTGCGGCGACCGGAAAGTGTTGGCCAGCCCAAATCACTAAGAGGAAAAAAGAGGAGTGTACGACGGAGAGCACCGGTACATATTCTTGCTGCTTCGAATTGGATCGATTCGAGAGAATTTGAAAGAGCGACGGTACAATTATCAAACAAAATGCTTCCGTATTCCAGGAATGGTCGTGTAAAATTTTATTATCGTTTTTTGGGACAGTTTATGTTTGAGTCGACGTAAAAGGACAAGGCGCTGAGTGCACTTGCTAATAACTCGGGTAACATAGGGATGCCAGGATAAGTTGGTGGACAGAGTGATCCCTAAATGGGTATGTTGTTGAGCTTGAGGTATAGGCGTATCTCCAAGGTAGAGTGTCGGGTGGTACTATCTGTTTTCTTTAGTGGCGAAATAAAAAGGAGAGCTATTGATTTGACAGCATTGAAGGTGACACGCCATAACCTGCCCCAAAGTTTAATTCTGCCTAGATCAGCATTTATTCTTTCCGATGACTTAAGTGGGTTATGGATAATTTCGAGTATGCTGGTGTCGTCTGCAAATACATTAATATCGCAGGTCATGTTGTCGGTAATGTCGTTGATGAATATAAAGAAAAGAAGTGGGCCTAAAATTGAACTTTGAGGCACGTCGGCCTCAACTGGAAGCCAGGACGAGGTTTGGCCACGTATGGTGACCCGCTGGTAGCGGTTCGAAAGATAGCTTCCAATAAAATTGAGACGTTCAGAGAAGCCAAGTTGCTTCATTTTGAAGAGAAGGCCTTCGTGCCAAACTTTGTTGAATGCTTTGGAAATGTCGCGAAAAACCATCCGTGCTTCTTTGCCGAATTCGAGACTTTAGTAGATATCATGCACAATGGAAACGAGTTGATTAATCGTAGAGTCATCTTTTCTGAAGCCAGAGGTTTTGGTGGTCAGAAGGTTGTCTTGAACCAGGTACCCGTAGAAAAAGTTGTACACTAAACGTTCAAAGACTTTGGATATATACGTTTGCAAGGGAAGGATATTGGACGGTAGTTCCCTTTTATTTGCTTATTTTTCTTTTTGAAAACTGGACACAAGTTGGATAACTTCCAGGGAGCCGGAAACTGAGACTGTTGCAGGTAGGTATTGAATAGCAGTGTAAGTGAATGACAAATGCTAGAAGCTGTATTTTTAAGAAGGACGTTGCCAACACCATCTGGCCCAGATGCGGAGCTAGTTTTGAGTGAACGTAGGTTATAGTCACAAAGTTATGTCACATTCACTCTTACAATAATTTATGGCTGTGCATGACGAAATCGATTGGAGCAGTAGACGAGGACACCATGCGTTGTACAGGGTACACTTTCCCGTCTATGGCATAGGCTGCTATGAACTAACCGAGCTTTCCACAGTCGTTCATTATTACTCGTAATTTACGAGTCGTAAAGGGAAAAAGAACCGGGTAAAGGCTCTTTTATTTCTTCGTAATTTCCCGTTGAACTGCAAAACTAAAGTGTTCGTGAAAAACGCCAATTCAAATGTGGATATTTTGTGTGTTAGTGCTATAATATGTTTTATAAGATATCGATTCAGGGAGCTTTCAGTGCGGGCTACCTTTACCTTACCTTACCGGCAATTCATTTGACCTTTACTTTTCCTCAGTTTTAAATTGCTTGACCCTACTTGCTACTTTGAACCGGATAATAACTCACAACGAGGCCAACTTTTCTCGATTAACTTTCATAGTCTTCCAAAATAAAACAACCAAT
The DNA here is from genome assembly GCA_964020975.1 of Hermodice carunculata. Classification (NCBI taxonomy): domain Eukaryota; kingdom Metazoa; phylum Annelida; class Polychaeta; order Eunicida; family Amphinomidae; genus Hermodice; species Hermodice carunculata. Next base: position 27,859,772 of record OZ026615.1, on the reverse strand, counting down.
CCACCCCACGAAAAAGAAGGGGATAGAGTTACAATAATTACCTTACGTTTTATATATAGTATTGCAAAATCTTTCCGACTTTGGCGAGTACTGGTCACTCATTGATATTGTTCACAAATGACAAGAAAACAATTTTTTTCAGTGAAATGATACCTATTCAAGTTCTGGAACTTTTTCATGTGTCATGGTAGTTCTGGACAAGAGGGTAATTAAGGCACCATACCGCCGTATCAGTAAGGAGAGGTGTGAGCCAACAATGAAACTGTAAGCTCCCATCTTAATTTGTACGTAATAAATACATCGGAACGTGGACAAGACACAACCCTTTGATAGAATGCCAGTCATGTAGAATACAAATCTGATATATAAGCAGGGCTGGTCCCTGGGAATTGCAGCGGGCGTCTTGTTTGTTATATAACCCGTCAACATTGCCTGGAAAGACGCTGAACCACCCTGGTAGGTTGCTATGTTGTTCTGATGGACAAATCAACCCGTTTCAGCAGGTGGCTGACGTGTTCTTGGGATGCCGTGTTGAGAGTAAGTGTCAATATGGCCCGACTAAAACCCAGTGAGTCACTGTTTTGTTGGACATTTTGTATCATATTTCACGTTGCATCGGGTTCGTATCGGGCGCACGAGAAGTACTGATAGTTGGACAAATTACGGATAGTCGAACAGATGTATATGGCCAAACAACACAGTAGTCTCTCTCTCTCTCTCTCTCTCTCTCTCTCTCCTCTCTCCTCTCTCTCTCTCTCTCTCTCTCTCTCTCTCCCTCTCTCTCTCTCTCTCTCTCTCTCTCTCTCTCTCTCTCTCTCTCTCTCTCTCTCTCTCTCTCTCTCCTCTCTCTCTCTCTCTCTCTCTCTCTCTCTCTCCCCCCCCCCAGTACTGTGGCCTTCAATTTAATTTACTTAAGCCAAATTCAGAAATTTGGAAATTCTAAGCCAATTTCTGCATATTAACATTTTAATGATACTTCTGACCTAAATGTTGATCCGACTAAAATCGGACCCAGAGGCTACAGCCCTTTCTCTCTCGCTTTGTTCTGCTTTTATATATTTTTGCAAGTCATAGAAAATCAGTTGTAGCATATTTTTATTTTCTGTAGGTTTTCGTTATCAAATAGCTGTCTTGTTTTGGTTCTTGAATGTCGTGAGATGTCTTTTGCCAACTCTGATCAACAACCAGGAGTCCATTCACTGTTCGATACCCACGTTTTATTCATAATTACTGTCAAAATGATGACAAATATAATGCCAGCCTTGCTGGAAGAAATATCAATTTTCTGAGCAACATTAACTTGTACACGAGCTCACTTGGTGGCGCTCCTTAGTACCTGATTGTTTTATATAAACATGTAGGATGTATACAATAAAGTGTGATGGGAATATTACGGGATGAATGAATGAGGGGCACAGTTTGTATAGCAGAACAAAACATGTACAAGTGCAACAATGGCAGCCTGAAGGATCTAATTCAGTTACTTGCTGAACATACAAAGTTCCAAATATTACACACTCCACAATTTTATGGTTAAGAAACACGCAGAGAGGCAACTCATGTTGTGCTTTGAACTTAAACTTGACACTTGGCAGTTGCGCGAGATCGATGTACGTTGAAATGGGGCTCAGTGTTCAACTTTCACGCAGAATGAAACTTACTATGGTGTCGAAGGCTTTCCTCAGATCCAGGAACATGACTAGTCTCATTTAACTCTTCAAAGAATAATGGACCTTAAAAGTGTTCAGGTCCTTTTAATTTTGTTTTGCGCACGATTGTTTTACAGGACTAATTTTAAATCTCCACGATGGCCATTAAAGAAAAATCCAACAAAGTAGCAGTATCTCTACTCCCATAAACATTTATAAACATCAACTTGAAAATAAAATCAGCGTTCATGTCAGTGTCATTATGATTTATAAAAATATAATACTCTAAATACTTAGATGTTTTATACCTTTTTCGGTGAAGAGACTCTATTTTCGTGATCACTTTATAACTCTTTAATTGTCTGCTTCAATGTTTTTACGTAAATTTCTGATCAACAGAATACATGTTGTAATGAGAATATTGCATGTGCAACCTATCATAATAACATGCCCCGGGTTAACTGCTTTCCTTGGTGCTGGTTATGAGCGAGAGCATGTGCCCAGCCTGTGTCACAGAAAGTTGTTAACCCAGTCTCATTGTCACCAGGAAGGGATTAAACAAAGCCTCTTCTTGTACACATACTTTGAAATAGCGTGGCGCATGATTCATGAACTGATTGCTCTTTAACATTAACTCAAAATCCTGATGATTCTCTAAAATGATGCATTCTCTTTTGTCAAAAGATTTGCCCTCTGTATGCCCTAATGATATTGTGGTTTGCGTCAGCAATGAACGTGTAAATTCTACATGTGCATGATAATGATTTAAGTACCTTTATATTGAAGGCACACAATAAATTTGGGACGTTTTAGGACCATGCAAAATTGAAACGTGCTATCTTACATAATATTTCAGTGTAAAGAACCTTATCTCCTCTTCGTGTCAACGTAAATTTTAAAAAAAACAAACTTATGCGATAATATAGAACGCATCTTCACATCACTCTCTGGACTTTTCAATACCGATGCGTTGTTGCCATCGATCTCACCACATCTTTACTTCTTGCATGTATCATGAAAAGTTTGCTGACAACAAGGGAAAAATGGCATAATATCTTGCGAGTTGGCCTATACGTGGACAAGCATCAGACACATGGCATCCATGACGACAAGCCTTTTGCTGTAAATTCTTTTCCACCATAGTTTTGTTGTCAATCCAGTATCCATACCACCTGGGCAATAGCGTGCTTTAAATTCTGTATTCAGCCCTCAGACCACGTGGCAACATAGACGCCCGCAGCTTTGTGGTAGGCCATGCTTAATCGGGACATTTAACATGTCTCAAAACCACTTACGGATTTTTGCATGTTTTTCTTGACGTATGCCCAATGTGAATTAAAGTTGGTCAAATCCTGTGTTTCTAAGAATGCATCTTTTTATTAGCCTTTCTTGTAGCCACAGGTATCCCTAACCGTACTTGTCACTGTATGTTTCATTTGATTTGCTCTTCTGTTATTATTATTTTTTTTCAGGGCTAATACTGAAATTAGGAAAAAAGTATCAACAGTGGCAACTAGGGTTACGGATACCTGAGGCTATAATTCTTTGACCCTGTTTTTCTCTCGCAATACGTGTAGATAATATCAGTATTGACCCTGTCTCCCAGTACCTGTCTTATAAACACTTGGTTTGTCACCAAATACGAGAACTTCAGTCGTCGCCATCTCCACTGTACATCTGAACGTCATTGTAGGATGTTGACCAGCTCTCCTGCTGCGGCAACAGCCAGTGCTGCCCCCTTCAGATAGCTTTTCTTTATTTTTTATTTTTTCAAATCTCAGCTTTGGCACAGCATGACAATGTTAAATCACTCCAGGCTTCACGCATAAAACTGTCTTTGGATTTACACTGTGTTTGGCGATGTTGCTTTTGAGATGAACTATCGTGCGGCCTGCAATCGGTAAGGGATAGGCGATAATTATTAATATTAAAGACAAAATTACATTCACAACAAAATCACATTAAAACTAAATTCTGTAGGATACAATTCATCGACATAGTTATAGTCTTGCTGTGTGGCATATAATGAAATAGAACACATCATCGCACAACAAATACACCACAATCTTTTATTGATTTAACATGTTTAATATAAAACACCACGATACGTTGGTAATATGCAGCAGACATTGTTGGAGATCTAAGATTATAAATGCACCAAGCAGGTGTTCAGGTAAGACAGCGGGTCGCCCGGGAAACGGAAAAAAGACCCATGTGGCAGGCAGGCTGAGGAAGCTCGAGGTAATCTGTAATGTGTCCCATCTCCACGCCTGCTCAGCTCATGAAGCAAATTACATGTATATCACAAGTGTGTATGAAGGAATCATCTTTGGTGCTTCCATCAAATTCAGGCCATGCTGATAAATAACCAGCCACCCCTCTTCAATCACCCTGGCCTGCTTAAACTAAACGATTTATGGGGCATGCAGAGTGATTTGGCAAAAATGCAAAGAGTCTCCTGCATTTAACCCGCAGGTGAAATATTCCTACCTGAATGCCCTCATGCACCTCATAGCAGCGAGAGAAATGAGGAATTTTGAAGGTTATGGCCATAAACTAAATGTGCACCGTCAGCTCCAAAGGGAAGCCAATCTTTTTGGGCGACCTTTGCACATGTTTTGGAGCATAGTAGAATCGGATGGTACAAGCTTCATGCCTCAGCAAACAGTACAGAGGGGTTTTTTTTCAGAACTAATTTACAGCCACGAGCGAAGAGAAGCTGTTAATCTTGATCCGCCGTGAAACTATACCAGAGCTGAACTACTTGGGCGTTAGGTGAACCGCCAAGTGAAGCCACGTTGCGATAGTGAACACCAGTCCTCATCTATCGACGAAAATGCTTCTTTCGTTATGAAACATCATGAAATAGATATAAAAAAAAAAGTACAAGTGATTTTGGTCACAATTATATGGCATTGATCTTTTAGACGTCCACTCTGCCATAATGTCACCAATTATTTCACGCTGAATACTGACCCTCATTCCCGAACCCATCATCTTCACCAGAGCCTTATCGTTTTTTCATTTTTAATCCCTTATTATTTCGGACTTCAAGTGACTCTACTGTATTAAAACTTGACGAAACACAACCATAACTTAAATGTGGAAAATCTTACCTGACCAAGTTTTCTGTGACGACATTACGAAAGCCTTGCACTCCTGGTCGCTGTTGCAAATGTCCTCTGCCTCCCTCTGGTCAAAGACAGACACGGTGCAGCCGCCACTGGCCAGGGAGAAGCGACACCGGTAGTCAAAGAGGCCCGGCAAGTCACTCTGATTATAAACTCTGTATTCTGTGGAGGAGAGAATACACAGTAAAACGTCAGCATCATTGCCTAAAGATCGGTTGCGGCTACAGAAAAAATAACTGCCACAACATGACTCTGGAATTAATCTCGGTAGCATCAGTAGCAATGAGAGCCGAACACATCACTGCAGCATTGATATACTCCACTTTATGCCCGAGGATGTTTCTTTTAATTAAGTCACATATTACATGTACTTGTTGCATAATGTTGCTATTGAACATTCATCAAAACTAATATAGGCTAAGCACCCTCTCTTGTCTCGGAAATCTGCAGTCATAGTTTTCCCGTGCTTTTACATTTGTGTTTCGAGTGCCAAGGTCAGTAATGTCCTGTGACTTGTGTACTTTTTATTTTTGCGAGGGGAAATCATATAGGCTTGGCCTGTTTTCCGATCGTTTTCTTTACTTATTGGAAATAAAATATGTTTAAACCAAGGTCAGTAGCACCAACTTGCAGCAAGGAATTTCTTTTGACACCGATTGTGTATTAATGAATTTTACGCATATTAATTGCAACATTAATCAGCAGATTTGAAACTAACCATAACGTTTCATTCGACATTCTTTAGGCCTACATATAAACCTGGAAAGTCCAGGACGATTTCACCAGCAAACCTTCAAAATAACTGAAATTGTTTCAGAGTTCGGAACCTGCAAACTGGCTCTCGTTTTAGGAAGTTTGAACGCAGGTCATATGCAAAAATTAACTGTGCCAGGTGATGATGATGATGATGATGATGATGATGATGATGATGATGATGATGATGATGATGATGATGATAAGTGACAGACTTTTTTTTTTATTTTTTGCCATTATATTGTAATTATGATAAATATGTATTTCTGCTCCCATGATAAAAATGAAGTAACGTATAATGTACCACACATTTACTGCTGTACATTTTGTGGCAATATAGATCGTGGTTTTCTTTGACCACAAATACAGTTTACTGTTTAAACTTTCTTGCACACAGGGAAATGTTAACAGTGAGGAAAATATAAATATACTAGGGAAATGTACAATGGCAGATTTTTTTGCGCGGGGGTGGGGGTGGGGGAGGGGGAGGACTTCCATTGTCTTCAAAGTTGTCAATGAAAGTTCAACATCTGATATGCTGGCTTTCCTGTGACACGGTTACCTGTGTCTCGAATTAGCACTTCTAGTCTACCCTATCTAAGCACCATGCACGTATTCTCATTGTCTCACCGAAGAGGTTAACTAGTTTTAATTGTCAGTGGGTCAACACAGATATTCTATTTTTGTTGAGTTTCTTTCTTTCTTTCTTCTTCTTCGCCAGCAATTTTGTCCGACAATTTTCTCTGATACTATTACACTTAGAAATTCCAAACTTGGTATGGTGATAGATTCATACATGAAATCGACCCTTTTTACAAAGACGGTTGAGTGCATTTAAATTATGCAAATTAGGGAAACTTGAAATTTTAAAACTTGAATATCTTCAAGAGTATTGTAGGCAGAGATGCCATTTCAACTTCTATTTGTAGGTTTGTGATGTACGCGCATCTATCAAATGGACCACAAACAAAAGTTTTCGAATTTTATTTTATGCTAATTAGGGGGTACTTGAAATGTTTAAATGTTGAAGTTCTTCAAAACTATTATAGTTAGAGATGCAATTTCAACTTTTGTTTATAGGTTTGTGCTGAAGGCGCATTCAATGAACCACAAGCAAAAGTTGCAGAATTTTGATTGATACTAATTAGGAGCTCTTGAAAAGTTTAAATGTTGAATATCTTCCAACTTCAATTCATAGGTTTGCACTGTAGCTGTACCCAATGAATCAAAAGCAAAAGTTATATCATTTAAATTTATGCAAATTTTGGAGGCACAGAGACAGATTCGCTTTGTAGCAGTTCTTCTTTCTATTTATCATTTGTATCAATTTATTGGTTTGTGCTGTAGTTGCATCCACTGAATCAAAAGCAAAAGCAAAAGCTACAGCATTTAAATTTATGCAAATTTTGGAGACACGCAGACTTAATGTGCTTAGTAGGATATCTTCTTTCCAGTTATTATTTGTATCCACACGAAAAGACCTATAAAATACATGTTTATTCAAGACTTAATTAGATATGATGCGTTAACATATGCAATACTGTTTATTCTCCTGACCATATGGTACAAATTTTTGTGAGTGCGAGTTCTTTTATTTTCCCAATACGAACAGGTTTCATAGGATGTACCACTTTCTTCCTTTATCAACATGAATAAACTTGGTATGGTCGGGATCTGTCAGGCGGTGTAGTGATTATAGGGCAACGCACCTGTTCTTGATTGTTGCTCCGTTCTCTGCAGGTAAGCACCACTGGTATACAGATCCAGCACATTTTTAAGGAGCCCCAATAGTTCCTCTGTGTTCATAGTTACATTGCTGAAGCCATTAATGACTGGGTCTACGTAGGGCTTAAGTGAGCGAGGTGCACCGTGCGGCAGCAGGAAGGTGGTGAAGTGGCGAGCAGTATTAAAGATATTCCTTTTTTCGTTATGACCATGACATCGACCAAACTGACATTTGGTTCTGTAAGGAGAAGGAGCAGAAGTTTTTTAAAAAAAAAAAAAAAAAAAAAAAAAAATCCACACGTCTTTGGTTTGCACAGGACTATTATATGCTCGTAATATGTGGAACTTGTACTAATTCCTAAGAACGCCGACCGATCAATCGAGCCAGCTAGCACCAAGTGTCGCAACAAACTCACTTATCAGGATCTTCATCCGATCAAACCTTGATATTATCGTTAACACATTTATTTATTCTGAATCACCTAATAGCCGACAAGCCACTCTCTAGGGTATCAAGACATATACAACACACATCGTATATTTATAAACAACACAGTAAAAATCCGATGAAAAATGTACAGCATCCGGGAAAACTGAAAAACATTACATCCAATCGCAGACAATATGAAAACGTTTGGCATGGACTCAGAAACAAACAGTCTACTTTCTGAAATGTGAGTCTCTATGGCAGTGAACATATATTGTCGTTTCAATATCCAAGTCGTGGCTTCTCATAAGCTTGATATTGAGTATACAATTTTGATCCAAATAGATAGGCAGGGATAGATGAATTCCTGGTGCCAAATTTAGGACAACAGTTGTAAATTATTTGTGATGCATATAGGTGCACTGTGACCGAAAAGTAAGAAGTAGTAAATTACTGTTCTGCTGACAAAACGTCAAACTTACGTGATGGTGAAATTGGCGGAAGAGAAATGGACAGCGCAGTCACTGTCCACCTTACAGCGTGGCTCCTCAAAACTGAGGTCGTCCACATCTGTTAGCTTAATTTCCCCGTCCACCAGCACAAATTGCTGCCGACGGAAGTCGTTCATGGCTAAAGACCCGTATGGTGAGTTGGCGAGGTAGTGGATAAGTTTGGCGACTCCATATGAGACCTGCAAGCAGAATGACCAAGAGCTTATTATTTACCAGGTGTCAACGGTCTGGAAGTCTGCTGTGCGAGCAACACACCTGTCCAGTAGTTTTTCCGACCTGGATTGGATCCATGATTAAATATTTATTGCATTATATGACTATCAATGAAATCCAGTGGAAATAAAAATAACTAAGAAAGATGATTTGCTGCATAGCAAATCAGTGTGTGTGTCTTCAAAGCATATTGGTATGGCAATGTACAACTATTCCATAACATAGGAGTAGAAGTTGGAATGGCATCTCTATCTATTATAGCTTTGAAGTTGTTCAAGATTTAAAATTTCTAAGGGTGCTATTTAGCATAATTTAAATTGCTACAACTTTTGTTTTAGATTCATTAGGTGCGCAATGATCAATAATCCCCTTGTAGAAGTTGGAATGACATCTCTATCTATTATACTTTTGAAGATATTCAAGATTTAAAATTTCAAATGCCCCTAATTTGCATAATTTTAAATATCTTCATTCCTTTGTATAAAACGGTCAAACTCCTTGTATGGAGGTACAATCATGCCAAGTTTGGAGTTTATATATATAATAGTGTTCGAGAAAAGTGTAGGACAAATTTGCTGGTAAAGAAGAAAAAGAAAGAAAGAAAGAAAGAAAGAAAGAAAGAAAGAAAGAAAGAAAGAAAGAAAGAAAGAAAGAAAGAAAGAACTCGAGGAAAAACAGAAAAGTATGTGTTGACACACACACTTTAACTACATGTGCATGTACCTGTGAATTGAGACATGCACTATACTGACTCAGTGAATGGCTATGAAGAACAGGCTTCATCTCACTGGTTACAAGAAAACAAAGGCATGAAAGTGTCCAGTGAGATGACACAAATCCACACACTTTTTCAAAATTCACCAAAATGTGAAAACAGTCATTGGGGACTGTAAACTCTGTATGTAGTCTGTTTTTAACAGGGGGTACACTCTGCCAGGCTTGTTCTGCCTAGAAGTCCAGTCCATCTGATCCCTTGGGACTGATGGAGCTGATAAGCCCAGCACACTCCTAGCCTCAGGGTAAAACAGACCAGCTACCAGGACACTCTGACTGCTCAGTCTCAGTGATGGTGTACTTACAGCTCTGTCCAGCATTAGTGTGAACATGCAGCAGATATGTTTCTTGCATGAATAGAAAGAGACCCCTGTATTTTATTGAGAGCCTCATTACACAGTTGTTGGGAGTCCCTTCCCCCCCCCCCCCCCACACACAATTTGCTACAAGACCCAAACCTTCCAAAGCGTACGCTCAACATGCATGGACAGAAAGCTGTGAGACGGGTTCTACCTAATTAATTATGAATGTAAAATGGTTGCCTGGCACCATAGAGGTCAAGCAATAGGTCATACAGGAGGCAGTTGAAAGCCTGCATGTGGATTGGGGAGAAATTTGGTGAATTTAGCGTACATTAAAATTCCCCAAGTATTGTTTGTGTGCTGTTGGATTTGCCAGTTGTCTCAAACCTATATGTGTAAGTTAGAACTTTCTGTCTATCTGCAATAGTTTGGAAGATATGGAGCTTTTAAAATTTTAAATGCCCCTAATTTGCATAATTTTAAACATCTTCATTCCTCTGTGTAAAACGGTAAAACTCCTTGTATGGCGGTATAATCATGCGAAGTTTGGAGTTTATATGTATAATAGTGTCCGAGAAAAGTGTCGGACAAATTTGCTGGTACAGAAGAAAGAAGAAAGAAAGAAAGAATTCGAGGAAAAACAGAAAAGTGTGTGTTGACACACACACTTTAATGATGATAAACAACGAAAAGTAATGGCTGTAAGTAGAACAATCGACCCAGGTTAGTTTTACTTTTACACAGAGTATCTTTCGCACGTACGTGAGACAGCCTGCTTTTGTTTCCCCATGCAGTAGAAACGCACATATACATGCACCACACACACATGTATGTATGTATGTATGTATGTATGTATGTATGTATGTATGTATGTATGTATGTATGTTGGCAATCGTTATCATCATACACTATACACTCACATTGCAAATCCCGATTCAACAAGTGGGTTCTGTGATAAATGTCAGAGGAAAACAATGGGTCACAATACAGGCATGAAAATCGTCTCAAATATTTTCTGATACACACAGCGGATGACTACTATATATATATATTATATTATACATACATACATACACACACACATATATATATATATTATATTATACATACATACACACATATATATATATATATTATATATATATATATATATATATATATATATATATATATATATATATATATATATATATATATATATATATATATTTAACACGTCTATTTATTCTGGATCACCCTATATGTTACGCACATGCTAACGGATGGGGTATCCTGACTTTGAGAGACACACAATACATGTACAAACACACAGGACACTACAAAGCTATGTTACCAATATGTATCAGCGACAGGGAAGCAATTATCGTAATTGCGAGCCACAGAGTAATTATATACACAACTTAAACATCTTAACTTGCTGATGAGTTAAGCAAATTAAGAATTACAACATTTTGTACTGATGATTTAAATTTGAGCAAGTTACATAACTCTGTAAGCTTAGGCAATGATAGGCTATTAATAAACTTTAAGATAAGAATGATTAAATAAAGCTTAAAACGTATTACAATGATATATATATATATATATATATACACACACACACACACACACAGGTCTATTGTCAAGATTTGCCAACTGAAATAATGTTTTGGGCGGTTTTTTTTTTCATTTTTTCTTTTATATTTTGTACTTCTTTGTATTTTTTGCTGAAGTAAAGCCACCGCATGGTTTAATATCTGATGCTTAATTGCTATTAAAGTAAGTCACGGGCTACATTGATTTTAGATTTTAAGTGTAAGTACTGTTTTGAAGTAAGTGGAAATAAATTGTTGACTTTGACAGATATGAATTGATTTTAATGCTTAGAAATTTGCAGTGGAATTTGCTAAGTGTGATGTTTGACTATTCACTTGCAGTTGAGCGCAGGTGTCAAACACACCGCTGTTTTTCTCGACCACGTGTATATGCACAAGGCTTATGCGCAGTTAGCATCAATCAATCAAAAACAGTGAAGTCTGTTACTTATGAGCAGAGTGTTGTTAATGGATTGGTTTGCTGACAGTTGGGCAGCATATAACTCAGTTAATATTAACCTCGGCACAGCCAGAGATGAATTGTCTGCTGAGCACCCACAGACTTTGCCCCCACACAGACTGCTTAAATTGAGTTGGCATGCTTTCTTGAAAGATAGGCCTATCTCCAAACGAAGGGTGGAGCAGTTTTTATCTCGTTTTTTAGGGAAAGTGTTTCCCAAATTTGACATAAATTTGGGACAAGGCGTTCCTGGTGCATGCTTCAGCACCTTCTTTCCCAAGACCTCAATGACATCATTATTTTGAAGAGATGCGGCTGTCTGCTCAGCTATTTGGCATGGACCAAGTACATGAACATACACTCATGAACGGGTGTGATCCATTGCAGACACGTCAAAACTACCACAAAAAATGACAAAACACAGATAAATTGTGCTTAATTTTTTTGACGGGTCAATTCGTCCTAATACGCAGAATTCCCGCGTATTTCCGCAATTTTGTAGTTGGAAGTCCCATATGCATGTGCAAATTGTGTGGTCCTAGAAAAAATAGAGGGTGTCTCGAAACATTTTCCTCTCAGCCCACTTCATTCTTTGCACTTGTGCTGCAGACGCAACGTTATACTGCAAAAGTTTAATTGCAGATAGCACTGTGTTCCGATGGAAACTTTGTTATAAGCTATTTATCCCTTTCCTGGTTAGAAGAAGGGCGTGTCCACGGCTGTTCTTAGAGTGGATTGGGCATTAAAATGTCTGTATTTTTATGTTATTGTAACAATGTAGCAATACACTGGCAACAAAAAGTTTCATTGACAAAATTACAGTAAATATACCAAAAAGATAATTTCATTTGATGCGTCTCTTTAGTTACCATCAAATCACTGTCACTTTTACAACGGGTATTTTTTTACAGTCCAATTATGTTCAGTGTAGTGTCAAATGACTGACACGATTCTTTGCCACATCATTTGTCCTTGTTGTGTACTGATGGCTATCTTCTAATACCAATCTTTTTCGTGATAAACTGTCTTTTGACTGTGTTCATTCACAAGGAATTCATACATATACATGGCACCATCGTATATCTTTTTCCCCAGTCGTCCTTGAAGATGAAATGAGTTCAGATCAAAGGAATGATCATCGGAAAAACTTCGAAGAGCCCCAATTCAAAGCAAGAATCCGATGTTTTGAAAAATCTTGTTCACCGGACAAACTGTATTTCGTGTTGTCGCCATTAAATGACAAACTATTTGCAGGGTCAGATGCACGCAATATTGGGGACCCGAATCATTATCATCCGCAAATGGAATGTAGACGCATAAACACAGCACTTCACCTTTATAATGTTTTCAAAATGGCGACCATTTTCGTCTCATTTTGCATCGAGACAGGCTCATTCAATTGAAACTTTGTGGGTTTTAGCAGCTTGTCGCATTTCAGTGTCCTTATGGAACTAAAAGCGGCCAATTTGTACGTCACCCCCACCAACTGTTGTCAGTCGGGAGAGGCCACTTTTCTGTGATTGCTATTCATCGGCTTAGCCATGTCCCCCAGGCCCCGTCTGGTCCTTTCGACCCTCATTGTCTCGTCGTTTTGTGCGGGCTTTCAGGGATCTACAGCTTTTAATTGATGTTCTCTGTACAGTTACTGCATTTCGCCTGCAGGTAAATGTGGCCTTACAATACCAACTGAAATGCGAGGTATATAGACAACATACGAAAAGTTAGTCCTTGACAGTCGTATCGACAAGCTGTCATAAACAACATGTCGTGCCAACGGTATACTGAAAAAAATGCCAATCTCATTTTCTGTCGATAGTGTGTTGCTCTGTTAACCATAGATGTCGTACTTCAATACATATATGTGGGTCTTCCTCTCTATTGACAACTATTGACAATGGCCTAGGAATTTACTTGGATAATGGAAGCTGCGCGTCCCTTTAATCGACCATATAGTGACACACACACACACACACACACACACACACACATATATATATATATATATATATATATATATATATATATATATATATATATATATATATATATATATATATATAAGACGAACCGACAGACAAGATTTGCAAAGGTAAGAGATATCTGAATCGAAAGATGCAGATGTTGGTTAATGCAAAGTAAAAGATATAGGGGTGTAGAATATTACATTTATAGGTCGCCATTATAGAAATGAGAAAAACGTGTGCCAATTGAGATGCAGCTGGCATAGTGGATATCAATGGGGTACGTTCAGAGTTCCAGGCTCCTTGGATAGATAGTAAATTGTACTAGTTTCATACATTGGTGCGTGAAAGCAAGTTACTATAGGTATACAATCGTGGACCTATACTATACTATACAATACAGATCCTTGGTGTAATTTTGTAGGTTGACAAATAAATGCGAGTGAGACATGACCTGTATTGAGCACAACGCTGGCACAGTATAGAGATTTTAATATATTTCCAGCTTGGCGTGCTTGAAACAATCACACATCTCTCCCTTTATAGGCACTACTAATTAGTAATTAGGATAATCTGATCTTCAATAATAATAGTTGCTTCATCGCATGACCCGGGGCAGATGAAAATTGAATATCTGGCTTGCATCACACGTACAAACCCCCGGGCCAAAACCTGGGTGCGTAGATCGAGAGTGATCCGTGACACAGACATAAGGTCTTGGCTCACCTGCCTGGGTACTTCATTTTGAAGTAGTTTACTAATGAGACTGTCAGGGGACAGGTGGACGGGCCTCGAATGACGGTGTAAATGGAAATTGCCCTCGTTAGTCATGAAACCAAATTGAAATGTATCTACGTCAGCAGGAAATATTAAACTGGTTTTCCTCTCCCCAGAAGGCAACCGTGCTTTCGCTATGGTGTCCAAGACACACGAAAAGTGCGGACTAATTGCAGGGTGCTAATTATATTTGGTACGCACTTTGCTTGACAAAGGCTGGTTGTCGTTGGCAATTACACGGAAAAGACTTGGGCCTAGTGTTTCTACGTCTATTGCAAAATTTTCAAGTTCTACAAACCTATCCTAAAATGTAACTCTAATCTGAATTACGATAAACCTATACAGGGTGCACGGTAATTCATACTTCACGCGCTAAATATTGTTAACGTAACCCATTTTACCGGAGTTATCGAGGCGAATGATGCACCAGAATACTAGTTTGGAAATTTATCAATGTCAGGGCGACCGTTTTTCACTCCTTGCACAGCCAATTTGAGCCAATGGTGTGTGCGAAAGCTCGCATAAAAAACTGAAGCCATACTGTACTAATCCTATAGTTTATGTACATTGAGGGTAAAAGAACCGTTTTCATGTCTTACACTTGATGCCGTGACTTTAATATCCTTCTGTCATTGAAAACAGCTTGCAAAATGATGTTTAAATAACTCAAATACTGACCACAAAGAACTCGAATTGCAAAAGCCACACAAGGCTCAGATGTGTTTGGGATTTTGCTCATTTCCAGGCACCGAAATGAATGGTGACACCACATCACCATATACCACGTATTTTTTGTATTATCTCACCACCATTGACATAACTTCAGTTACATTGACATTTATTGGAATATTAAAAATGTTCAATGTGTGTGAGTTGGGCAGGCATGACTACATGATTTCTGCATTGCCCGGGGCAGCAGTAACGGAACGGAATACAGTTATATCACTGTGGACCAAAAACAGCCTCACGTCCCTGGCATCTCCGCGTGGCATGAAGCCAGCCCTAGGAAACTTGTATTCCTAGCCCGCGTCTGGCACTGCGTGGCAATGAATATACAGGTGCTTCGTCTATTCTATGAAATTCCTCACTATATTTTGGTAAGGATGTATAAGGATATATATATATATATATATATATATATATATATATATATATATATATATATATATATATATATATATATATATATGTATAAACACATTTTCATTGCGTGATCGGTAACACAACATGGAAATATCTTAACAGCACCAAAACGTAACGTCGCTATATTTGTACGCTTTGGCGGGGGGGGGGGGGGGGGGAGGGGAGTTCTTTCCAGTCATCTGTGTTCCATGAATTTAAATGTTATAAAAATTTGATGGAAGAAAATGTTTGTTGTCAATACAAAAATTAATTGAAAGATAATATACACGCACTTGAATACCAAGAATAAATCATGATTCATTGTAGGGAGGTGTTTACACACTCAGTGCGCTATATAAATAACCCATTCAACCATCAACTTGCACGGTGTGGCAGCACGAAGCCCAATATCTGCAGATACAACCAGACGACTATCAACAATTGTCTCGACGATAAGTTTTTTACTCATTGATGTGTATAAAACTTGAACTTAATTAAAGATGTACGCCCTAATCGAACAGTAATGCTGCCTCGTGAAAACAAAAAACATACAAGGGCGGACGCTATATTCAATAGCCTATAGACTGTCATGCGAGAAACGCTGTATCTCCTGTGGTCACGCTGACATGTGCGACCTAAAGCTTTGCCCTGCACCACCTTGCTATTGTGAATGACATCTGCTCAGACATGGCGTGGATAGGGCGTAGGCCAAATCTACAGGTGTATAAATACAAACAGGCCACGTACATACGGTCACTGTGTAAACTTACTGAATTACTGAACTGCTACATCGATGTTTCCCTCTGGGCATAAAATGCATTTGTATGAAAACATGACCAAAAAAGTTGAACTGAAAGCTCGGCTATAGGTTCCAGTGCTACAGGGTGTCACAACAGTGATTGCTGACAATTCATTACTTTGTCCACATTGATGATATGTACATTTTGCTACGTGTTGCTGTAAGGTACTGTATCATTTTGTACCATTAAATTTGAAATGTTAGAAAATGTACGCTTAGCGTGATGACATTTAGGTTTTCGTCAATATTAAACTGACAACAAAAACTATACAGTGCATGTACTTTTGGGGCAAAAAAAAATGTGTGGGTCAATAATTGCAAGCTGGCGTCACGTTGACAGCATTTGCTACCAAGGGTTAAACCACGTAACAACAATTAACCTTGAACGGCTATACGTTGGACGAGTCAGGAGTTCGTGTAGAAATGCAATAAGTGCAGACATGCAGCACATTCATTTTCCTCAGGTCAACCTGTTATGTTCCACTTCTAATATGATTAACCGAGAACAACTGTTGCCAGGGGTTAATTCAAGGAAACTATCTACTATCTCCTCTTATATGTTTCTTCTCGACATTTTATGACAGGCAATGATTAAAGTAAAACAGGTGATGCAGACGACCGGCAAAATTATTAGACGCTTTTGTTCGGTTTAAGCGGGAAAACGTTCAGTCTTTAGATTGTCCATGATACCTATAGACACTTGTAGCAACCTGGATTGTTAGAAATAGATTCTGACTATGGAAATTCAAGTGCTGGTGGGCAGGGAAGAAGGAAGCCAGCGTGGAGATCGAATCTAAACGTGGCCACAAGGACAGGAAGACAGCGCCCTTCAAACCTAATCACGCATGCTTCCATATCCAGGCTACACTTGCACGCAAAAGCCAAGACAGAGGGAAAAATTGTGCATTGTATTTGATTTGGAACCTGAGCTGCAGCAAAATATGAATCATTTGCAAGCTCTGTACTTAAGGCCTAATTAAAGCTACGTGCTATGCAAAATACAAGTTCGTATCATTTCCTGTGGCTGAGAACACGAACTGATAAGAACAACGACGTGGACTTGATATTGTACCCATACAGTTGGTGAATCAGCTCTTTCAGTGCTAAGGAAAGGTTAGAGACTAGGTAAACAGCTTTACCCAGAGCCGACCCAAAGCACCCAGGAACTTCAGGTCTTTTTCGGAGGATTTTTGATAATTACGAGCACAACTTTCATTGTCATTGGCGTTAAAAGAGTCAATAGCCATGTTGTCCAGAAGTACTCACATAAAGAGTGGAAATACTGTAAGCTATAAATGCGACTCCATACTGGTGTTGGGTTAAAAAAACACTTTGTTCACGATTATGTATACATTTGCCAGTGGCGACATTCATATCTACCACGCGAATACAGTGGCAAACAGCATAAATTAAAACCATAATACTGCGGTCCCACTTTGCTAAGATCATTCAGAAATAGATAAATAAAAATTAAGTGAATAAATAAATAAGTAAATAAATAAACAAATAAATAAATAAATAAATACATAGAAAATAAGTAAATAAATAAATAAATACTGGGCTCCTACTTCGCTAAGATCATAGTCAAATGAATAAGTGATAAATAAGTGAATAAATAAAAATGTCCAGGATTATGCTATGTATACATCTGCCAGTGGAATCATTCATATCCTCCACGTGAATGCAATGGTAAACAGTACAAAGTACAATTATAATAACAGAGTCTCACTTTGTGAAGATCATGTTCAATAATTTCAACACAAGATCCTTGAAGATATTTTATTTTGTATGAGAGATTTCCTCCATATTCATTGCCTGTAAAATTTATACGATCTCTCATAAGTGTTGTACGAAGGACACAATCAACATTTTTCAGGGCAAGGTCCTCTGAGACGTTCGGCCAAACCCAAACACCCGATGACACCCAGTATGTGTGGGTTTGTCTGTTACCAGCTCTACACCACGTGTGTATTGCGGGACGGATATTAACAATGCATTTCAGTCCAAGATCCCCTCGTCTTCGCAAATGGCTTCATGCGTGCGGACAGTAGAAAGAATGCATGACACAGATGTGGTTAGCACATATTTACCGCGAAGGACATAATCGCGCAAGGTATTTCGATCCAGTGTTTCACTGATACATTATGTTGTTGCCAATGGTTTCATTTAGGCAATGATCGTAGTATTTACTATAAAGCTCATAGCTATTGTGCCCAAGACATTGTCAATGTTTTTCATTTCACGATTCGCAAAAGCGTTTTACATTGGCAAGTGCTTCATTTATTCGACACTCGTAAAGTTTACGAAAAAGCACATGGTCAAACGCGCTACGAACACCGGCAATGCTTCTTATTCTGATATTCACTAAAACGTTTCGTACTATCGTGAATGGCTTCATTTATCCGACAGTCGTATTGTTTACAGTAAAGGACATGGTTAATGCACTACAGACGCTGGCAATGCTTTTCGTTCCAGATCACAGAAAAAGTATTCTTACTATTCACTGTAAAGCATTCAGTTGTGCGGAAGGATACTAACTTTTTCATTCCAAGATTCCCTCATAGAGCGTTTTACTTCTGTAAATGACTTCATTCATCAGACACTAATAATATTAGTCAAGTACATGGACAGTATTGCGCCAAGGACACCAGCAGTGATTTCTCCTTGACATATACTTTATTTTTGCCAATGGCTTCATTTATTTTAATATTTATACACTGCAGCAAGGAAACTTACATTGCCCGCAGTGTGAGATTCCCAGAAATATTTGCTTTTGCCAATGACTTCAATTTATATGTAACGCTTGGATGCAATATTAATCGCACAGCACGCATACAGTGCCCTTACTTCAACCTCTTCCCTTCAAATTGTTGTGAAGGCCGAAGACTCTCGTGAAAAATCGTATCTTCCTGTGTGGGGCTCTTTAGGTCCATGTTGACTGCATTACGTAAGTCAACCACCGATAATGACTTTAGACCAGCGTACAAGGATGCCCTGTGCAATGCATTAGTTTGACCGTAAGGTTTCCTCTGCGTTACGTGAAATTCTAAACCAAATACATGTATCTTATCTTTTCTGGTAAGTCGTTTATTCTACAGGCATCTGAACAGTGTGCAGTAATAATGTCAATATTGTTCAACGACTTGCTTATTTTGGAAGACACATATCAGCCAGATTTGCAACGTCATCTTACAACTTTTAGTGCTTCTAAGATAAGCACATTATTTATTTTAGTGATCCTAAACGTACTCTAATTTAGTGGTAACACAATAGTCCAGCATGGTAGAGCCATATCCGATAATGTTTTTGTAAATAAAGACCGGTGAGTAAAGGTGGTTACAACTGCTTTCTTACAGGAAGTTACGAAACTCAAGCACTGTGAAACAGAACCATCCTTGTGGCGGTTCCTGGCAGGCTGAGAATGAAGATACTGTGGTACTGCTGAGATATAGACTTGGGACCTTCTATCTCAAGTCACCAGTTAACGAAAGAGCATGTCCACGTGTAAGTAATATTGTCGGCAAAATAATTATCAAAAGCTTAAATTTATTTCAGCTTGTCGGCCTATCTTAGCTGTTGATTCTACAAGCACCAGTGGTTGTCTTACCAAGCCATGATTCATAATTATGATTGTGGGAATATTGGTAGCTCCTGATGATTTAACTAGACCATACAGCAATGTCCGCGTAGCATTTTGTATTGTCTTCTACCGATTTTCTGTGCCCGGTATACAAAGGAAAATGCCATCCCTTTTATTCATAACAATTCCTTGCGCTTATGGCGTTTTTTGTCATTCACTTACCAGGAAATTCCACGCAGAGAGTCAAAGCGGCAAAATTTCCCAAAAAATATCGCAATTTGTTTAAATTATATAATTGTAATTGTATTCGGCCTGTGTGAGATTGAAGACGACACCACGGCAACATTCTTTTCATATTAGCTTTTTTTAGATGGACGTGCGAAAACACAAAGTGCACTATTTCCAAAATCCCGCGGGCAGCTCCACAAAAACCACATGTCGTTTACTATCACAACCAAATCGAATTCAAGCGGGCTGAGACAAGGATCGTCCCATTGCAACGGCATGTTGGCGCGTGCCAAACAGTCATTAGAAATACACACCTGATAAATCATCAATTACTCAGTACATATTTATGTAGGCTGCAATTGGAGACTCCTGGCCAATTTTATTCCCTGATGAATACCCGACACATAGCGTTAAATCTGCTGCGTTAGATAGGCATGTAGCAACATTACCGCTCTGAGCTGGCGGAATCAAGAGCAAGCTGAAGGCATGGCAAACCCAATAACATGTATGTAGATTTACCCATAGATTAAGACCGGGATGACAGGGTAAGCCGAGGCTAATCCAGCCACTAGCCTGGGGCTGAACCCTATATGGTAACTGCAGCTCCGCACTGATCGATACAAAAAAAATGTGAAAATTGAGACGTTAGCTGGTAACGTATGTTGTTCTGCTATGCTATATGAACTTCTTTCATTTAACTCCATCAGAAAAAAACAACACTACATCAGCTATTTTGAAACGGGAATACGCGAGAACACAACTTATGCCAGTGGACAAATTGACAATGTCTCCAGGAGAAGCCAGTACATCCTTGGCATCAGGGACGAGGAGCCAACGCGGACACTCTGCTAATAACTGCATTGATCCCCTATTACTTTCAAATTGATTGATTTGAATAATCAAGATACTTTACAGCATATTTGAAAATAAACTGCTTGCTGAGCTGTCTCTGAGGCCTGGTTGACTGTTTTGAGCCTCAGTCCAAAGAGGCAAAGATATGGAAGTCATCTCCGCAGGTTTAACTCTTACTTTTAATTCGTCATTTTATCCAGAATTTGTATCACACCTGCACTGAACACTTTATCCCAGTTTCATGAAACAAAAATCGATAAAACCAGAAAATAAAATACGGTGATGATATTATATGTCTGTTGATGATTCTTTGACAAAAATGCTATGCTTTTCTTGAGCATTACCAGTAGTATGTTCCACATGGTCAGAAGAAATGACAAAATAGAAGTCTGAATATGTTCATCAGAATTTAACGACCAACACTGTTGCACTCGGAGTGCGCCGAAGAACATGTTGACTAATCGCCCAATATCATTTGTGATGAAAAAGTACGCGGTCTACATTTTCAACACTCGACCATTTACACTTACTTTATAATGGGTAAAAATTTGCATGGGGATATATCGACGATTCCAGACAGGCAATGCCTTCTTTTGCGTGTGGTCTTCAGAGCAGGCTATAGGACCTCTATAGGTCAAAAGAACAAACTAATCAAGAGTATACGCCCACGTAGCGGTATTTCAGCAAAATGTTGGGCACATATCTTCAAACAGCCTTCTTGAAAACGACCCTACGTCACCAAGACGGTAAAAAGGTCCATATTTAAGTCAACATAATATCTTTAATCCTCATCAAGTGCTTTAGTCAGACTGGGTCAACACCTTTCTTCATTGTGCCCCTGAATACCATGAGCGCTTACATTGGAGGTATATTCAAAAGGCTTCTATGAGAGCACCTTGTTCGAAGTAAGGAAAGAGAAAAAAAAAACAAAGCGCACGAAAGTTGAAATGTCAGTGGCTGCCGACCCATTGGCCCTGGAAGGTGTTAATCAAAGCGTGTAATATACTCCTATGCGCTCCAGAATCAAATGGCTTTATCCAGGGCCGCAAACTAAACTGCTAGTTTTAGATTACGATGCGTAAAAAAAAAATGTAGTGTGTACTGTAATATTACAACAGGATGCTGTAATGAAGAGGTACGTAACCTCCACCAGTGCCCAGTGCATGTCCTAGATTTCGCAGCATGACAACCATATCCTTCCATTAGAGGCATTCAGTTAATACAGCAACAATATTTCAAACTGCTATTGACCTGTATCAAATACAGGCTACAAACGTCATGTCAGTCCACCTACGAACATAACTGTCTTTTTAGATAAACAAATCTGAGTAGTTCTTGTGGGAAGCAGACCAAGCTCTATATTATCTCTACAAAGAGAGGAGGGGAAAAACACGGAACTCGGTCTGTTTAGCAGGCAGGGAAACTTTCGCCTGAAAATATTTCAACTGTTAGTGTCACTTTATTTGCATGTCAATACTACGAGTCAAAATAGCCGCGCAAGACCTATACAGTGACCTAGTCGCCAGGGTTATTTATTTATGTCTGTGTGCCAACACAGACATATTGTTTTTCAAGGAATTCTTTCTTTCTTCTTTCTTTCTTTACAGGAAAATTTGTCCGACATTTCATTTGAAATGTATTGTACGTAGAAACTCCAAAATTAGCACAATTATACTTCTATAGATGAAGTCTTGCCTTTTTATAGTGAGAGGTTATGCTTCTTGAAATTATGCAAATGAGGGCTAATTAAAATTTTAAATCGTCAATATCTTATATAGTGTAGTAGAAGTGGTTCCGAGTGTTTAGGAGTTCGATCATACCAAGGCAAAGGTCATCTCAAATATCAAGGTCATGTCAAGGTCAAAGGTCAATCTTAGGTCAAAATGTCATTTTAAAGGTCAAGGCTCACTTCAGGTGGAGGTCATGTCAAGGTCAAAGGACACTTTCTATGGTGGCTTTCTTCTAGCCTTTGTGTACATGTTCATAGTCGTTTTACGTCTACTTGGATGGCATGTTGCAAGTGTCATATAGAAACTTCATTTTAAAATTGTCAATAGCTGATAATTGATGCAGATAAATGGATAAATACAGGTGCTTCCAAGGACCATATGATATCTAACGTCACATCAGTGAGCATTGTGCCAGGAATCTGCACAGTTGTCATTCTTAAGCACAAAATTATTTTTTGAAAGTTTGTTTCACTTTTGCGACAAAAAAGGTAAAACAAACTTGATTTTGCTCCTGTTTTAGTGACCTATATGCTTTACTATGAGGTGTACAGTTCCTAGGAACTTCAATAGCTTTTGACATAATATGCAATTTGGCAATGATCTAATCGTATCGTGCTGTATACTGGCCTCGCTGTATATATTCAACAGCATGAATGTTTATTGTAAGAAATAATTCAATGTAAATAATCACTACAAATCAACATTGATATTCAATCAGCCATGGTACTGTATTCGAACAGTATCAGTTTTGCGTCTATTATGTCAACTTGCTGAGCATCGCTTGCTCATCTTCAAGGCAGACAGCCATTGTGGGTCTTGCATCCAAAGGAGACAAAGCTCCGTATTATCTCTAGAAGTGGACGGAAGAAAACATGCAGATGTGTCTGTGTGGTTGTCAACGTGGATCTTTGGGCACTCCACTGCAACGTCACAGATAGCTCCCTTTCTTCAAACAGCCACAAAGCCGCTTTTCAAACAAAAAAGGATTCGTGAAGCATAATTGCTGAATATATTGCAACATTGAATCAAGAATTATTGACCTATATCGGTGTTTATCCTCGCGTACTTTTTTACGGTGTCAAACTACATATTTTATATGTTAAATGCATCTTGCCATCTGTCACATCATTATTGACTGACGTTCAATCTCGAAGATCATGCATGCGGCCACAATACAAGATAGTCACAGGCGAACCACAATGAACACACTGACACCCCCATGACGGGAAGCCAGGAATAACTGCTCCATTGTGACATTGTATTATACCATCTATTCATGTATTTTATGATACGAGTTCATTCTACAAAGTTTCCAATGGGAGTCACGCTGTTGAAACTCCATTTGTCTATCGAAAGTTGCAATCGGAACGCATTGCAGGTTTTCAGCGGCACCAATATGCACCAGTACACCTTGCAGGTACGGTGATTCCCTACATGTATATGCCATGTGCCTATATGCCATGTGCCTATACACAATGTGCAACACAGCCCCTCAACCAACATGTTAATTATGTTCTAGTATTTGCACTATATCTCATTTTCCCCCAGGAACACGGACCAGTCTTTTGGATGGCGTGACCCGCAGCCGGCAGATAATGTGACTGCAACCAGGTGCTAAACATCATATTCTTGCTGCCGAAGCCATGGTGCACTTGGCCCCCACTGCGTGTTAGTAAACACCTGTTCCAGTATGATGCTACATGGTACATTGTATTTCTACATTTTTCTACTCAGATCGAAAACATCTGCGCTGAGCGTGCCCAAGTATCAGTGGCGGTACCTGCTTCAGCATGCATGTACAAAGAAGAAAAATGCTGAAAGAACAAAAGAAAGAAGGAAGGAAAGAAAGAAAGAAAGAAAGAAAGAAAGAAAGAAAGAAAGAAAGAAAGAAAGAAAGAAAGAAAAAAAAAGAAAGAAACATGTTGACAATTACACCCGCCTAAACTCTTGTCTTTTGTTTTCTTTTCAATAATCAACACATTATAGTAAGCCTCATTGTTTAAATTGAATTATACAAAGTGAACACTTTATAGTGAGCAGCGACAGATGACATATCTGTGTTCACTTTAACATGTAGCACAACCCAATACAAACATATGTGTGTGTGAGCTAGGGTTGTACGTATTGTGTGGGGTTTTGGTTTTTTGTTTTTGTTTTTTTTTGGGGGGGTGTTGTTGTGTTTTGTTTTGTTTTGTTTTGTTTTGTTTTTGTTTTGTTGGTTTTTTTTGTTTTTGTTTTTGTTTTTTGTTTTTTTTTTTTTGTTTTTGTTTTTTTTTTTGTTTTTTTTTTGTTTGTTTTTTGGTTTTTTGTTTTGTTTTTGTTTTTTGGGGGGTGGGGTTGTTTTTTTTTGTTTGTTTGTTTGTTTGTTTTGTAAAATAACCATCTATTTCTTCAGGACGGGGTGTTGTTGTATTTTGTTTTGTTTTGTTTTGTTTTGTTTTGTTTTGTTTTGTTTTGTTTTGTTTTTTTTTTGTTTTTTTTTTTTTGTTTTGTTTTTGTTTTTTTTGGGGGGGTTTTTTTTTGTTTTTGTTTTTTGGGGGGTGGGGTTGTTTTTTTTGTTTGTTTGTTTGTTTGTTTGTTTTGTTAAATAACCATCTATTTCTTCAGGACGGACTTTTGTTATTTTGCAACTTAAGATCACAACTGGCGTAGAATGTCTCAAATGGTTCTTTTGGTCCTGTGTTAAAAGCATCCAACTTCCAATTTCTGTTGACATTTTAAGCGTATTTCAGCTTGTTGTGTTCAGATCCATATTATGCTTGCTTGCTGGAACAAACTGTGGTAGTAACTGTAAACTAGCCAGTAAAATGCATGACTATAACGTCCTGAGCACAATCTTGTATTGACCCGTCTATGTAGTATATTAATATGCACAGATACAAAAACATGTATGTCATCAGCTACTTACCCTCAAACGGTCTTCCCATGACATTTGTAGTAATTTAATAATACCGATTGTATCTCCAAGTTCGGTTGCCATAGAAACAACAGTGGTTTGAGTGCCATCATAAGGCTTACTGGGTACACAATGTCCACGCACCTACAAAATAAAAGACATTTTCTTTTTCACTTGTATCTACATATCGGATATACTGTACTTAGTATATTAGAAACGGATGTCTTGGAAGACAATTCGCGCTTTGTTTGTCATTGGTAAATTCAAGTTGGAAGCTATGATGTTCCGTGAGTCACCTATTAAACATGAAAGGGGTGAAGGATTCTCATAGTTTACATTATGGAAATGGAAATGAAAAATTGCTGCACAGGATATGGCGTACTATAGATACAGGCAGTGTGCTTTTGTACTCAAGGAAAAGGGTGTCGCATGTGCTGGTACACAAATCCATTAGCTTCGCTGCAGTATTTTTGCCGCAGCGTATAGTTATTTGTCTTTTCAACACCAGCAGGGAGCCTGAGTATAGCACAGGAATTCATTTAGACTGATTCGTCTTTTAAATCAACCCGAGTCTCACCACATTTTCTACTCAATCCGTTTGTACATTTTACACACCATACTGAAGAATGCCAAAATTACGTGGATGATATATATATATATATATTATCCAGGGTCGCATGTGTCATCGAATATTTATGGTGAGTCAGAGACAAAGAAATTAAATAAAATTGGACTCAACTCACATCCCTGTTTCACACCTATGTTTGAGGGGAAAGATTCAGTATATCCATTTTCTGTTTTTACACAGTATCTTGCCTTTCAGTACATACAGGATAAAATATTCAAGAAATTTTCACCAACGCCGTGTAACAAAAGTTTTTAAAAATAGACCTTGCCTCCACACAGCGCAAAAGCACATTCAAAACAGACATAAAAATATTTTTAGAAGTGTGGTTACGATAATTATCTATTAGTGTTTTCATCGCATATGTGCACACATTCATATGATGATAACATAGTTCTGTACTGTTCTGTGTGTTTTGTACATATATTGTTTTTCTATGTCTTGATAACCCATTCATTAGTCTTTATGCAAGATAGGGTGATCCACAATAAATACAAATATTTAACACAAAATTGTGTATACTAATGATAAAACTAGTTGAATCACCAGTGCTCATTGTACCGAATACCCCCCCCCAAAAAAATCTATTGTAATATCACCAATGTACTATTTTGAGACAATTGGCGATTGATTCTAATCCTCAGAATATTCAATCATTTACTGTGATTTTAATACGGAATATAATTTGAGACTTTGATCGACCAAATGAACTGACCTTTAGAGAGCTTGCACAAGGTACATTCGCATAATTGAACACTATAAGCACTGTAAAGGTCAAATGCAATGGGGAAAAAAGTAAAGAAAAGTACCAATGCACAGTAAAGTCGAAACTGTTTCAATGCACACACACACACACACATTATCAAAAAGTATAAATGTAAACACAATTAAAATAGTTATAATGGTGTTAAGTCTAGGGCCAGGGCCAATGTGGAGTGCAGTAAAGTACTATAACAATGCACCACTTTAGTGTCCAAGCAGCATATCAGTGCACTGTATTGTCAATTTTTTGACCAAGCAAAGTTTCTGCGTGCCAAACGTACAGCGCTGGGCGGTTGCATAGGTATGACCAGGTCATTCTCATGGGAATACTTGTGCAAATAGTTATGTAACATACGTGCTTCAAAAGGAATTTGATAACATCATTTGGGATAAAGTTATTGTTGGGGCTGGGCTTTTTGCATGGTGCCATCCTACACTATATTTGAAACGTGTCAGCCACTCTTTCAGTCTTTGTGGTTTCCAACAAGCTGGCCACAATGAGGCTTATTACTGGAGTCGCCGAAGGCATTGGCGCGTGTTACATCCCTGTACTGCAAGACAGACCATGCAAAGGCAACCAACAACGTTCAATGGCAACTTGTTTCACAGGCCATTGGAGAAGAAAACTGACACTAAATGTGATGATTATCAATACGATGAGAGATATAAGAACATAATAGATTTGCAAGGGACAACTAGGGTCTCAGACAATCAGCTTGCAAGGAACATTAGTACTACTGAAAGGCCAAATCGGACCATGTGGCAATGACCAATGTACTAAGTCCATGCTCTCTAAAGCTCAGTTCATTTGGTCGATCAAAGTCTGTACCCAAGTATGATGTGGGTTTTCCTCGCGTATATGGGAAACACCACATAAATCACTGTACAGTAAATTAATTTGCTGTTGTAGTTTGATATTGGTACGTTGTATGTATAATACATGTGTTGATATTCAACTGTCCGATACAAAACGCTCAAAAGTGCCCGGATGTTTGAGGTATCCTACCAGAACTCTGCAACAGTAAAATGTAAAACTTTGTACCAACAGCATGTATGCGTGACACTCATGTAAAACAAAGTTTTTTAAGTAATATAACATGGCGTTCCCCGCGAAAATATAAAGGAAATGACTCTGGCAAAACAAAGTGTACCAGACCTGACTCCACTCAAACAAAACAAGACCAAAAAGAGAAATAAAACAAAGTTTAACACAAAACAAAAACAAACTAGAAAAAAGATTTGCTTCAAAGCTTCTATCTGTGTGCCTTCAAAAGTTGCAAATATGGCTAGACGAGAATTTCAAAGTCCAACTGACCTTGACCTTTAGAGATTACATGTAAATTAAAAGTGTGCAGCGTTGCATTGTCTGCAATTTCAGCCCAATATACCTGAAATTCGATGGCAATTGACCAAGTAATGGCTAGATGAAAATAAAAATGACATTGAGCTTTGACCTTTAAGGTCACATGTAAAATTACGAAAATGTGCAGTGTTCCAATACCTACAATTTGAGTCCGACATGATTAAAATTTGATGAAAATTGACCAAGTGATGACTACATGAAAATTTCAAAGGTCCAAATGACCTTGATCTTAGACATTTAGAGGTTACATGTAAATAGAAAAATATGCAGTGTTGCAGTACCTACAATTTGGGTCCAACATGGTTAAAATTGGATGAAAATTGGCATAGTTATGGCTTAATGCAAATTTTACAGGTTCAAATGACCTTGATTTTGACCTTTAGAGGTCATACGTAAATTACAAAAATGTGCAGTGTTACAATATCTACAATTTGAGGCCAACATGATCAAAATTGGATATAAATTGACGAGTTATGGCTTGGAAAAAAATTCAAATGGCAAAATGACCTTGACCTTTGACCTTCAGAGGTCACATGAAAATTACAAAAATGTGCAGTGTTACAAAGCTATCATGGCAATTTTGGAGATTCCAAATGTAATAGTGTCCGAGAAAATTGTCGGACAATATTGCTGGAAAAGAAGACAGAAGGAAAGAAATAAACAAACCCAACAAAAACAGAATGTCTGTGTTGGCGCACAGACATGAATATATATGCAGTATGTCAAATTAATGAAAATGTGATTTTTCTGTGGCAATATTGAACATGCATATATATATATATATATATATATATATATATATATATATATATATATATATATATATATATATATATATATATATATATATATATATATATATATATGATAGACAGACGTGCCTGTCTTTCTGTCAATGTCTTTAAACACGCAAGATGTTATGTAGTGATTACTTTTTATTGTTGTCTTCAGATGTGAGCTTTTATACACCCAATATTTAAAATTAATTGTAGTCTGTCCACGTGAAGTCTACCTGGGCTATTTATAGCGCAATTGGATAGATTTCCAATATTATATGCTCTCTCTCTCTCTCTCTCTCTCTCTCTCTCTCTCTCTCGCTCTCGCTCTCTCTCTCTCTCTCTCTCTCTCTCTCTCTGTGTGTGTGTGTGTAATGTTAGGCGTTCGGGTTGCAGAATTTAAGAAAAGTTATCGGAAACACAGTTGCCATTCACTAAAATTTTGCAGTATCTATTGAGACCCATTAGAATTTTATATTCTAAATCGTAATTTGGGATACAGTTTGGTATATAAAAGGTAAGAAAGCCATGTATATGCCTAAAACGAATAAGTGTAGTTTCACTAGAATAAATGTGGTGGCTTTGGGATTCATTGAAAAGACATTGTACATACCTGCTTGAATGTTTATGACGGTTACAACTTTGCTTGAAAAAGCGATTTTACCTTGAATAAATGCAGATTTAAACTTGAATGGTTCCACATACAGAACAGTCTGTGTGAATACGTTGAAAACCGATTACTCTTATTCCACACGAAAAAGATCTGATCGACAACATTTTCTGATGATGGATAAAGCCCTTCCTTTCATAACCCCTTTACACCACTTTTGGCCTGTATGCGGGCCACCAGAATAACAACAGTCCCAACCGTAATATGTTACCAACTGCTGTTAGCGTAAAGGCTCTGTTTGTATCATTTACCTAACTAGTGATGACGGCTGTCTAATTTTTTGATCCACTCTGCTCGGTCAGGCATCTGGTTTGTTTTTGTGACTATTTGTTGACATCAAAAATAATTAAATTATATCATTGTAAATCTGTCTTTCGCCCAAATGAACACAAAAAGATGCTGGATTTTTTCCAGGATGACAGAATCAAAAGTAAAGAGAATTTTACATGTAAGAACTTGTTTTCTTCGTTTATCTGCTACCAAAATGATACAATAAGTTCTGGCGGGTCACTAATATTCTGTCTTGACTTGCAACAAGACAATGGAGCATTAATGATTCTCATGGAAATAGAACGTGCTAAAAAAAATAGCAACAAATCGTTAAACTTTTCAGAATGAATCAAAGAACAAAATTCATACACACACACACACAGATATATATATATATATATATATATGTGTGTGTGTGTGTGTGTGTGTGTGTGTGTGTGTGTGTGTGTGTGTGTGTGTGTGTGGTGTGTGTGTGACCTCGGGGTGACCCAAATTTTAGAATGATTTCCTGATATACATTTTCAAAGCAAAGCTGTAGTCGTCATCTAAATTTCCATCGCCAAATATTAGAAAAAAAGCTGCACTAAAATCTCCATACTTTGGGTGTTTTCATGGTAGTAATATCATTTATTTGTTTGTTTGTTTGTTCATTCATTCGTTTGTTTGTTTGTTTATTTGTTTGTTTGTTTATTCATTTATGACTAGACTAATAGCCAGAAGGTTAATGCAGTTTTTTTGCTCGTGTATACAGACATAGAATTACAATGTAAGTTTCATTAAGTTAAAAAAAAAGCATATAAATTCAAATTTTATTGCTCATTCTGATTGGAACAGAGTTTATGTATCATTAGTCATCATGACGTTGCTATACATTTTTGTGTCAAATACTATTTAATGTGCAAATAATCTATTCAATATTGAATGCTGATGAATCTAAAAATGAAGTTGAAAATTGTCTTATCTAGAATATATTCAGTGACTTACCAAAATTGTCACAAATAGGTCGACAATTTACAAATATGATATACGATCAGACAAAAGTCATGTAGTTTTGTAATCTAGTTGCATGACAAAACGTAACTTGTGACACATTATCTTGCCACTTAATCAATCACGAAGCACGATCTGTCCTTCATTAATATGCATTCCCTATATATTGTGTCTCGAAACACATTATAAAACAACGTTTCCTCGAAACCCGGCCGTTCTGGGGTCTAAAAAACACATTAAATATCGAGAGTAAGTTATCATTGGCGCTCAGAACAAGTTCCTTTTCTTTGAATCTGATTGTCCCACTTTTTCCCATTCCGTTTGGTACACAATACCACCTGACAGATTCGCCTGTGGTGCCTTTGCTTCGAGTCTGACGAGTGTTAAAAGCGACAGATGACTTGAAAACCATCGCCTGATACACTGATTTTCTTCGATTTTAATTCTAGGACTTACTCTTTGACAAGACATTCAAGCTTTCTTATGTTCTTGTTTTTAAAATGAACATTGAACATGATGCTTTCGTGCGGACAAGATCTTCGCACAAAACAAAGAGTCTTCAATACTCATCTTTTTATGTTTTTTTTTTACATGACGTAGGGAGTTTCAATTAAAATTAATAATGATCATGTATGATGTCATGAGTATTCATGAAGCAATGTTTAATCCTGTATGTATTTTGATGTTTTTCATTAGCTGAATACAAAAAATATATATTAAAACTGACACTTTCTCGACTATAAGATGTTGCATTTGATTACATTCTTCAAGCTATCATGTAGGTACTTTTAATCTCGTATGAACACAAGATAGCCTTGGAATTTATCTGGAATTTGTCTTTATTTGCACTTTCCCTCGAGTCTGGTTGTTTTTGTCAAAATAATATCTGTTTGTCATTATGGTATTACGAGCATGTATAAATGTCAAGGACTGTTGTTCACACAGCATCACACTACCAAATATCTGAAAACTTGCCATGACAAACGCGATGTTCTCTGAGTTTTAAATATCTCATCACAGATTATAAAGCAAAACACATTTTATCTGATTTAATAACAAAATTTCTTGGCCCCCGTTGCACCGTATCTTGCTGCAGAGCATTCCAGAAAAATCGCAAAATGGAATAGCTATACATTCAACCATACAGCTTGTAGCGACCATTTGTCATGCATAGACATTGTACATCTATCGTACAGTTAAGCTTGTGCGCAAAATCAATTCTTCTCATGAAGCTATCCCAATGATACCAAACATAATAGTTTTTGGAGTACAATTCAGATAGGATATGCTCACAACAGGAAGTTTGTAATGTGAACATTGTCAGGATGCAATGCTCTTACTGTAGACGAAACAACATACATTTATTTTCATGGTGGCCCTTTTTCATATCTTCTTGAGTGTACTAGCTATATTCCCTGCAACCTTAAATGAGATCTTTTTTATTTTATTTTTTAAAAAAATTGTGTTTCTGTCTATTTACTGTATTATTCTTTGTATCACCAAATTTCATCTAAAGTATGTATCTCTTTGTCTCGTATATTTTATCAATAATATGGACCATGACGGCAGAATGGTTTACGTAAGCATGCATTTTATGATGCGGACACATATATCCAGACTATCCTGAAAGACTGAAAGACAGAAATAAAACAGGAAGTAATCATTCGGGTCGCTTGCCCTCGGATATGGTCATATGTTACTGGTGTCACGTCAATTAGTCTGCTCCACGGACAATCATTCTAATGGGCGAAAAGAGAGTAAAAATAGATCTGTATAGACCATATTTACACACTTCTCCACATATGTAATAACATTATCAATCTTGATCTCTCGTCGATAGCACAAAGACTCGTGGGACAGAGCCTTATTTCATTATAGGTATGGTGATTCACACGACAAATCACCTTGGACAACTCATCATGCCACGGTTTTCCTTGGGCTAAAAGAAATTGACATCCTTTTATTATGCCGAATATGCATGTTTTTGAACTTGGAATTTATTTTTCTCGGGGAGCCAGTTGTAGCAAAATATACGCAACGAATTTACTCTTAAAATAGACATACAGAATAAATGTTGATACAGGAAAAAATTACATTTCGACACATCGATAACATGGCCAAATCATTACTCAATCGATAACAAAAATATTGAAACTTGTTCTCCCTTGGGGGCAAAGACCTGGCTCATGAAATGTGTATTGAATTAACGCGACTATGCTTACTAAATGCGCACAAACTCCGCTGGCTTAACCGAAGATCTGCGATCAATACCTGTGTACTTCACGCAGGATAATGCCAACAAGGTGTCCTGTTTGATATAAATTTATGCAGGGTTGTCGACGGACTACCTTGAATCCTGAGAAAAAGGTCATGGGGATTAACTGAGCAGGTGCACTGCTCTATTCTGGTGGAATATAATATGTATTCTCCATTTGAGTAATACCTTGCCGTTTCGCCGAACAGTAACTACATCGAAAAATCATTACATGTGTCAAATCGCACTCGCGTATTATGATTGTGGAGCAAAGACCGTGCAGAAATAAGCGGAAAACAAGGCCAATGTGATGATTACAAGCGTAAGCGCATGGTAGTGGCGACATGTTCATATCCAACCCCTTCGATTATCATGGGCGATTCAACATATCACAGAATGGCACGAAGAGTGTCGGAAAGTAAATAGTTGGAAGTGACAAAAGTAAATAAACGCCTCTTTAATTCCCGCCGTCTCGTTAACACAGCAATTCGTTTGACTTTTATGGACTGTACGCCTAATCGTTCAAACAGACTGACAGCGAGTCAAGGGTCGTTGTACGTAAAATTGCGATTTCTATACGGTAGCAGTCGCAAATATTAAATGTATCTCAATAACCTTTTTCTGCAGGAATACCGAGGAGTGTATGTGGGTCGCTTCTCAGGCACTGCCATGGCCCAATCGACGCGGCAAAGTGGAGGCAAAAGGTCCGAATCACTAAGAATAACAAGACTGGAGCCTATAGCTCTTGGCCTATGTTTGCATTTCTTCTAGATCGTGTCGAGGCCAGACCTCATTTATAGTTCTACCAATATGATCAACAAACGACCAGGGCAAACAACGTTAAGAAAACATTAGATACGGTTAATGTTTAGGACATAGATTACGACTTGCACACCACTCAATATCGAGTAGACCAAATAGTTGTCGGGTTAAAGGTAACCCACAGGTATCTTTTCAGCTGTTGGCTCTGAACTTACCTTAATAATGTTTGGATGGCTTAATCCTTCCAATATTAGTATTTCCTTGAGAATTTTCTGTGAGGCTTTCAAATAACACTGACTAGTACCAAGGCCATACTGGCTGGTGCAAGCTGTCATATCATGGCCATTTATATCTACCATTTTTATTGCGACATTTTCACCTTTTAATTTGCCCCGATACACGGATTTTGTCCATCCTGATGCTAAATAGTTCAGATCAGTTATATTATACATCTCATCACAGCTCGAAGTATGAACTAAGGTGGATTTCAGATCATTGGTAGAGACGTAAACATTAGTTCTTTTTTTAGACCCAGAATTTTTGTGTAAAGGTAAACTATCCCTCCTATTTTCCATTAGTTTTCGTAAACGTGGTTCAACAGCCACAATATTGTCCGGTGGCAGATGTTCGGAGGACCAAGAACGGACCAGTGTTTCACCCCCTAGCCCCGACAGAAACTTGCTGGTCCATCTGTCTTTGGTGTCCTTAGCTGTATTTTCATATCGAGGCAATAAAAATCCAGAATGCACAAGTAATACATTCCCTACAATGAATATAAATCCACAGGCACCACAGAGAAAAGGCAGTGTTGGAATCGGATAACGTTTACGTTTTTTCCACGCCATCTTGCTGGATGACTAGGCGGACGGGCAGCTTGCCCTGGCTGACAACCCGCGCGCTGGATCAGTGGTTCTCCATTGTTGCACCTTGTTCACGATGATGTGCGCAACTATTACTCCACATAGTGGTCTCTGACTACCTCTGTCATGATCTGCAATCTCAAAGAGAAAAGAGAATCCATCCTTAGACACATACACGCAACTGAGCAAGAGCATACACGTGACAAATTGGAACAAGAAGATTCGCCCAGCGAACAATTAATTAACACTTAATTGACACGCCAATCCGGTTATCTAAACATAGTTGATATGCTAATGATTAAGGCAAGCCCGAACACTCTATTAAGAATGATTAGCGGTGATATTTACCTGATAGATTGACAAGCTCCAAGTCCTTGCCCCATGAAAGCCTATGTATTTAGGGTACAAAAGACATAAAATCTCCTTTCAACCTCCATTTACTTTTTACAAGACTGGAATAAAGGATGGCATACAGAGGGGGTCTCATCCCCCTCGATCTCTTCTCAGACAGTGGTACTTCCCAGAGAGGGAGCACTTGTAAAGCTGTGCAGTGTCCTATCCCTCCTGACTGCTGCAAAACCGCAGCCTATGCTTAACTGTTGGCAGCATTTCTATCCTGGTACTTACCCGAGGTAGAAATATGTCACACAACTTCGCAAAGGTCTCTGACCCCCACAACTTATGAATTGAATAAACTATTATGTTGACAAATCCATTTCACGGGCGACGTTTCCGTAACAAAGAGCGACGCAATCTCGGACCTGTAAGCAACGTGGACCCCGACATGGACCCTCGACACCCAAGTACCCATTGACAACTTCCCTTCACAACTATCTCCTTTCTAAAGGTCTATCACAGGTCTATTTTCTCCCTTGCCCCTAACGTCATCTTTTATTCCACGAAGTGCGGATGA
Source organism: Hermodice carunculata (assembly GCA_964020975.1). NCBI lineage: Eukaryota > Metazoa > Annelida > Polychaeta > Eunicida > Amphinomidae > Hermodice > Hermodice carunculata. The sequence continues at coordinate 27,824,062 of OZ026615.1, read as the reverse complement.
TGTGAATGAACTGTTGTACTAATATATGTGACAGCCTTCACACCTTCGCAACAAAGCGGCCGAAGGGAATCAAATGTAGCCATATAACATTGCCATGTCAAACAGACTCGGTTGTGTCAATTAAATGGTTCGTTACTTGTGCTCGTGTACGCGATGATTTTTCGTCATAATCTACCCATGTCCATTAACCCAGAAGACAGATTGAGTCTGGCCACCTATCACGCCCCAAGACATATGCAAGCTCTTTTCTCATACTCAGCCCATTAATAATAATGTCACTTCAATGATGTCCATAAGTCACTTATTACTTACCTTTACACTTCCATACAACAGGTCTGTGTAAGACACACGGTTGGATTTCTGAGGCAATATGCACTGAGATATTTTATGAACTTTCGATTGGTTGGCAGTCCCGGCAAGTTCAACATGAATCTGGGAGCCTGTGCCAGGTTGTTTTTAACGTTTCAACCCCTCTAGCAAATGGACCTCAGTATTTTGTCTGGCTAAATGAATAACATATCATATACACTAGGCTTTATAAATGCCACCGGGTGTTCCCAAAGCACACAACGCCGCTTGCATTGAACAGCCTACCAATATACACGCTGACACGAAAAGGTTTACTATTGCGTTCTCAAGCTGACCTGACTGGAGGCAAACAAGCTATCTACTAAATCCATAGCGATATATCACTATTGTGGTACCACTGCAACAATGTACTACACCTTGGAGATGAGCTATATACAGACTCTCAGCTTCCCCGCTATGAGACGCATTGTTTTTCGTCTGCATCACACTGTAAGCAGTACGGCACTTCAGCTCAAAATACAGCAATGTAAGAGCAGCGTATTTTCAATCCACGATGTCGCCGCATGGAAACCAACACGAAGGGATTATATGAAGAGCCCTTGCGTCTCCGTCCACGCGGTGCCCAACCGGGTAGTGCATGAAATCCTGCTATATGCAGAAATAAAGTGTTTGCGTTCAGACTTAAGTTTCACTCTTATGTAAGTCAGCCAATTGCTCATTTTCTTATCGTCATTTGCTTCAATACTACCATTATCTGAGATTTTTATGCAATTTTCGCCATCCTTTGAGTTGTCATGACAACTAGAAAACAAAATGTTTTCGATTTCCCAAGATTTGTACAGAGCACTTCTCGCAGCATGTTAACTGGATTGACAGGTTCCATTATGGTTGCATTTGGCAAGAAAACTTGCCCCTATGTATTTGCGGCGTCCCGAGAGGAACACAGACAGAACCCCCGTGGAGACGTGTAAGCAAGTTTCAAGAGCAAAATGGTATCGCAGCGATATTTAGAGAGTCCGTATTTTTCAGTCTGACAAACCCAGCCCATGCAACATAACTGACAAATTGCTTACTGTCACTGACGAATGAAAGGGCATGCATGACAGTCAAAGCGACAAGGTCTCGACCCAAAGCCCCTGCAATGGTTCCAGAGATCAGCGGTGGATGTACACGGGAACGAATACTTCGCAAGTACATGCATAGCTCCCTCCCCGAACAGTCAAATGTTCATAGCTCAAAGCCTTACCTTAACACAGACCTGTTCACATATAATTCCAGTCATTTCCAAACGTTTCCTGAAGTGCGCACACACAACTTAATGTCAGTCAATAAGAGATTGGGGTTGATGGTGATAATGGTGTGTATTTATAGCTATCCAGTTTCACATTTTTCTGCAGGGCACAGTAACTCTAAGAGCCTCGCCTTGTTGTGTCCTCATTAATTTTCATCTTGCCTTCAACATGACGTTTGGACATACGTGATCGACGTACATTGCTGTTCCCTTACAAATATTACACTTGACAGCCCGTAAAATTAATGTGTATCCTTCATATTTGGTGGCCCGTTGTGAACTCGATGTGTTCTGGCCTCGGGCAGATATCCTCCCTCATAACCTTTGCGGGCAATGCTGAAATATGTTAGACGGACAGCCTCCACGTATTTTGCTACCTAAAATACAATAAACGTTCCACACATCGCTCTTCAAATAAGACATAGGCAGAGAGAGAGAGAGAAAGAGAGACAGACAGAAAACTAACGAGACTGTTTTCCAAACATTGACAGACAGGTATATAAACATGAACCCGTGGTAGAAGATAAAGGGCCGTCATTCACTTACCTGCTTGAATAGAAGATTAATATGTATCCTGTTCACGTTACCATTAATTCACCTGTAGCGTGATTTCTGATGCGTAATGCGGAACATTTAGAGTCCCCTTCGGTAGTTCCAAGGGACAGCACCAGAACCATGAACAGGAACACTATGGTAAATTCATTGCGTAACTTTACATGCGCAGTATACTCAGCGAACATGTAAATGCATTAAACAACTGGTGAAGTGTGACAGTGATTTAGCACAAGCTGGCCACACAAAACGACCATCTGCCTGTGATGACCAGCATGTCAGACCCAAGTTCCATAATCTCTAAGTACATTCGTATCTGTTCCAACTCATTTCTTGGGGGGGGGGGGGGGGGGGAGGATCCGAAAAGTAACTCTGCACTGTAAGGTTGCGTGCTTGAAATCCGGAGAAATCGAAAATCCCAATATGTTACCTCCTACATGTGGGCAATGGAAAGTTGTGCCAGAAAGAGTCGACACATGCACGCAAATGACATGCTTCCCCTGGCAAAGTTCTCGAGTCGAGCTGCTCAAATCTGAAACGAGGGGATATAATTATGTACCAATAGTAAAGGCACGCTTTCAGATACTGTACTCTCCGCCATGTCATGTATCATGAAAATACCCAGGGGAGCGAAACAGGAGCTGAATGCCGGAGATTGGGTAATGGCAGGGAGGGTGCAAGGGTTCGAAGCTCGTGTATGTTGGCCTCCTATTCTAACACTAGAACCCACGATCAAGTAGAATTATTCTGTTTCTAGATTACAAGCATTAACTTACAAAACATATATCCAGACGGGGTTGATAAGGAAAGAACAAAAATTTCTTTTCGCAACTGAAACAGATTTCAGTAATTATTGGCTGCCAACATAACAAATATATCATTTTCCTTATTTATTACCTCACTGTCAGTAATGAGACTTGAACAGGTAATATTTTGCCAAATACAAGCATTTGTGCATATCCACTTTATCCAATAACAGTTTTCTTTTAGTATTGTGCTTTGGTAATGAGCAAAAGAGAATATATGTATATATATATATATATATAAATATACTAGACGGTCCTTGTCATAGTGGTAAGCATAGAAATCAATGTGTTATTTCGTTTGTAAGAGACTTGTCTTTTTGTCAGTCTGGCTTGTCCAGTTATTCATAATCATAAATCTTCAGAGACACTTAAAATAAGTTCTGGGATAATTCGCTGAGCTTGTTGAGCACATCGTATTTAGATTAGATAAAATCGGAGCTTTATAGCTCAAAGACCTGCCTTAGCTATACGATGTACGACTTGAGCTGAAAGCACCCTTATGCTTTTGTGTATTTGTTATCTGGTCGATTGACGGAGCACCCGACTGACCTGGCCGTCTGAAAATACGTAACAATGCTGAATGGCCAAGCTGAGACAGACGACATCTGCCCCTACCGACAGCAGGAGACTTGTCTCCTGCAGTGAGCATGTTGAGTTGTCTTCTAGGCATAATTATAATAATGTAAACATTCGTTCTTAATATAATCTTACACACAGGATTGAATACCAGATCCGGATCCCTGACAACACGACTGCTACAGAACATGTACCGGCATATTTCATCTGAGGCCAACTGAGAGGACATAACACACTATAATTACAATAGAATCTCCCTATTAAGACTTCTTCATACAATGTAGTAAGATCTCTTTCCCTTTACAATCAATTTGATAAGTCGTCTTTGGTGTTTTACCATGGAGGAAAAAACTTCCATGTTTTTACTTGGCATTAACTTTACGCATTAAGACCACTCTAGTGTTCAAGACCAAATTTTGTCAGCCAATTGAATGATGTCAATGAGACGCTTATACTGTACACCGTCAAGCCGAACTACACATACTTACAAGACACTGGTCTTTCTTGTTAGCTTTACCGTAGATCCTGGAGCTCGAGTATCTCTGGGCGTACGGAACAAGCTACATGTATGTTTTCTTCATTCCACGTGAAGTGGAACATGTAAACGGTAACGTTTTTTTTTTTTTTTTTTTGTATTCCATTCCATAAAGCTACAGTTGCGTATCAGGGTGTTGCCAAGAATCTTTTTCGCATGCGTACTGCCGACTTTCAGTATAGTTACAATTGCCTTTACAGCTGAAAATCATCCGTTTTACATTCATTGTCCATTCGGTAAAGTTAGTGTAGCATGTAAACCTGAGATTCCTCCTTTTCGTGTTCGTTCTCTATTCGGTAAAGTTAGTGCAGCATGTAAAGCTGGGATTCCTCCTCTTTGTGTTCGTTCTCTATTCAATATATTAACAGTAGCCTCTAAAATTGGGAATCCCCCTTTCGTAATGATTAACAATATGCATTTTGCCACTGTCGCGGGTTAAAGTCGCACAATAGTTATGGTGCACAGACGTGTTATAAAGCCAATAAGAGATCCTTGCCACCTTAGCATTAATTTAACTGTTCATTTCCAAAAAGTTCATGTGACAGGAGAGAGACACCGAGATTATGAGATATTTCCTTCTGCAGGGATATATAACACATATAGTCTTTGTTGCTCTCTTTTACCGTGAAAAGAGTTAATGGCATACATAAATGCAGGCATGAAATTTAAAAAGAATGTGACCTTTCACTAATATAACAATTCAGTAAAAATTATGCACAGATATTTACAAATTGTCAGCAGTTTTGTGTTTTGCAAGCATTTAATGGATGCCTGCAGGCACTCTCACATCCCGGTCCGGGCCAAAAAATAACTGCCGGGAAAGCCGTTTGTCTAAAATGAAAAATATTTGTTAGGCTTTCTTGCTCGTTCAAAAAAAAATCAAATAAAAGGAAATGCGCTTCAGTTTCTACTGCACCACTATCACAAAAATGCAAATCATATCTTGTAAAAGTCTCTTCAAATCCTGATTTTTTTTCACTGTGTGCGGGTCGTTTTGTATCAAAATATTAATAACCCATTGTGTTCCAGTATTTTTCCGACCCGCGATACCCAAGGATTTGTGCCACTTTGGTCAAGATGAATTCTATCAGACAGTGACATTCGCAGAATATTCTCTGGTTCTAACTTAACAAGTCGGAGCCAATATTTAACATATTTTTGAATGTAGTATCCACATGAATCAGGTATGATATGAGTTGCAACACTATGGACTTTCTGTTCAACGTATTCAGACAGTCACACAGATTTGTACACACGAGATTTATTTTCATTACTACAGATATTATGATTGCTACTGGTGAATAGGGTATCGCTCCTTTGATTTTTTTCTGTGAAAATTCTGCTCTGACGATTAGGCTTTTTCTTCGACTGATGTGTAACAGTTTCAGGTCACTATAAACTGTGTTTAGGTGTATACTCTGCTCACCATTTATATGATTTACACATGACCCATTTATATGATTTACACATGACCCAGTGCAAGAACATATTTAACGAATTAACAAGTAACCATTTTAAAGTATTTTCTAACAAACAAATAAATGAGTAAGTAAATATTTAATCAATCAAAAAATAATAAATTGATCAATTAAATTCATCCACACGAAGTAACGGTATTGAGAGGTTTAACTTGACATGATGCAGTGCTTTTCCTTAAAAAGACATACAACTTTGCCTCATGACTTAACACACCTATCCTTTAGATCCTTGCACATGCGCAAAGTTTGCCTGGAGTGTATTTCAGGGTTGTCACCATGCCAGTTATATCAATACATTTGACACTTATACAGTTATGAATGTTATTTTGGAAATTTCATACATGGTTCTCTGTCAATGACCTGGCGAGCAGGATGCTGGATGATTTTTTTTAATGGGTATTTGCACAAAATCTGCGTCAACTGGAACAAATTCTTCTGCATGCTAATCATGTGTTTGCTCTACAGCAAATAATGTGGTGAGGTGTGGAATTCTTGCGCAAAGCCTCCTCTGGTTCTAAGTTGAACGTATGTAAAGCGCAACAATCTTCAAATCCTACTATGCCAGTACCTCTTCTAACCTCTTTTGTGAGTAGAGTGCAACACGAGGCAATAGCTTCTGACATCTGAGACATACAGTTCCCTTAATTTTGTCTGTTGGTATATTTTACTGTGATTCTGGTTTTGAAGCAACGAAACCGGACTTCAGCTCCGATTTCCAAATTTCTATTCATTATGCAGGGTCTAGAAAAGACCAATGAAGCTCTTATTGTGAGTGTAAATATAACAGAGCATTTGTCGTTCTCGCAAACCACGAAGTTAAACCAATAAGTTATACTAATGCGATATTACAGTACACATATCGTACGGTTAAAATTGTAAATAACTTTTCGTGCTGTTTAGATATCAGTTCATCTGGTTCGAATATACGAACTAATAAGAATAAATATTTTGTTTGCGTATGTAGCGAGGGTGGAGATTTTAAAATAATGCGACTTTTATACATGAGAGGTAGCCTGCATAAAATTTAGTCTTTTCCTGTGCACAATCACATAGCTTTAAGCTGCCTCTTTCGCAGAAGCTTCTTCTGCATATAAATTTTCAGTCAATAACTTGCTAAAGATGTCTTAAAAGAATATTTATTGGGCGGATATCCGGCTATTCGGCTGTTCACTTCCATTATCTGCGAAGGAAATGGTAAGGTCCTTTTGGAACATCTAAATATGCAGTATAAATACACGCATAGTCGACTGCAAATTCGACAACAGAAGATTTACACAAGACATAGAACAACGGGGTGTTGTGCTTCCTTTGATTTAACCCTTTGACGTTTATCCCGTCAAAGTTCTGCTCTATTGAATTATTTTGATGCTTGCAAATTCAAATCCCTTACGAAAAGACCTTGCATTGAGTACCAGCATGCCTTGCCTTCAGTCAATAGTTCCATAGATAAGTACCAGCATGCCTTGCCTTAAGACAATAGTTCAATAGTTTCTTTAGATCAACAACTTGTCTCTATGTGCCTATGGCTTCAAGGGTGCTTTTTCGGCGTGCCTTTGTCCATAACTCACACCGAAATAAGCTGTTGACTCAGTCTGCAGCTTATTACAGAAAGGGTTAAGCGTCTTACTTGTTGGAAACATCCAGGGATTTGTCACTTCCCATCTGATATTGACTGAGCGGCAGGAACACCCATCACAGGTCATGCATCTCCAATCACACTTCACGCAAAACTAATTTTCCTTGATCGCATATCATATGATAGTTTGAAGTACTCATCATGTGTCCCATTAAATTTCAAAATGACTACAAGATCATATATCACACAACATACCCCTCAATATTGGGATCCAGTATTTTACTATCGTCATGGGTGAAATACAATATGTGATGCAAAATGCGATTATTTTTTACAGTTCAGGTGCCGTTCCATCATGGACGTATTTGCACTGCTCTTGCGTATTGTAATAGTTTGTTATACGTATCCCTGTACTTTGTGTCAGATCATAGATAAGCAAATCAATTAAGATATTACGCTGGAAGCTCCAGCTTCAGATTCCAATCGATAGTCTGTAAATAGTCCCAAGTTAACACAATAAAATACTTAAAAAGCCTTCACTGTGGTCAACTGATTATTCCGACTGGTCAAATTATTAGTAGTTTAAAGTAATAAAGGAGTAGTAGATGGTAACTTTTACTCACCATTCGATTGATGTAACAGTCAGAATAAAAACCTCAAACTGGCTAAATACCTACACATCAATAGAAGAATATGATAGACTTTATATGTTCTAAAGTAGCCTTGACATGCTGTTCTTACACGATTACTTTGCCTTCGTATCCAACTTGTCCATTTCACAAGCCGCATCTGAACCTACTGACCTAATACAGAAGCGCTCATGTTGACAGGCGAAGAATAATAATTTGGAAAAGACCCACAAAATATTTGCCTGCTGGAGTGGCAAAGTTAGGGTCAAGCCACATACATTTGTATTGAATTACAGTCAGAACACAATAGAACCATTAGTGGCTGAAAGACATCACAAGAGGAACGGAAGAAACCGCTAGCCGACCAGAAACTCGTGCAAATATCCAAGGGAAGAAAGCAAACAGGCCTGCGCCATTTTTGTATTTGAGCTATTCTTATAAGCTGGGGAAAGTGGGCGATTTTCGGACATTTGAGGGGGCAACCAAGGAAAACGATGCTCCGTCTTTATGTCTGTTTTGGGCAGGAGCGATATCTTTTCCCAACACAGACAGTGTCTGGTGCCCTTTGATGACGACCTCTGCTGCGCCTGGTGGGCATCGAAAGTGTCACTTTTCCACCTAACTTTTCAAATCTGAAGTGAACCTGCTGTTGACTGAAGAAATGGCTAACAATAACAAGAATATCTTACAAAAAGTCACAAGGAAATGTGATCCACGGAGCCATGTGTTTCTTAAGCCTGGCACTTTTCAATGTAAAGAGAGAAATCATTTTTTGATACCATTTGCATTTTCTATAACTTTTCAAACGTGGTGAAATATTTGACGCGTTCTCATAGCATATTACAGGTATGATTTTAGGAACGTTGCTCTGTCTAAAGAGATTATTGTGAGAAAAAGTCCAATGTGCAAACAGAATATTTGGCGTGAAAAACGTGAAGAAAGAGACAAAAAATTAAGCTCTATCGGCCATGTATATACATTTACACGTTATTGACACACACCAACACGAATGGTATGCTCACATACAAATATAGCAACACAGACATGTATATATATATATATATATATATATATATATATATATATATATATATATATATATATATATATATATATATATATAAAGATAGCAAGGTCTTGTGTCAAACAAATAGTTTACACATTGAAAAATTTCTGGCAGGCTTCCTAGGTATTACCCATTTTCATGGTATATATACTGAACCCCAATGAAAAGTATCCACATGCCAATGTTGAAGTATTTTATTGTTTATACTTTAAACATTTCATACCTAGACGTGCTTAGAACTTAACAAAGCATTCACTTTTCTGGCGTAAAAATAATGTCACGCTCTACCGACATTAACGTCACTTACAGGCAAAAAATGTCATTAACTGCCCTAATTGAAAGTCACACAAATTTTTCTGTTCAATATGGGATGTGGCCACCTCGAGCATCAACACATGCTATACATCTGCGGCGCATACTGCTGACCAGGGTTTGAATTCTGTGTTGGGGAACATTATTCCATTCTTCCTGCAGAGCTTGGATCAGCTGGTTTCGGGTAGTAGGCCTAGGTGTCCTCCGTTGAATACCTTGGCCTAACTGATCCCACAAATGTTCAATAGGGCTCAGATCGGGTGAGAACGCTGGCCATTCCATGACATTGATGTTGTTCTCATTGAGAAAGTTCATTGTTAATCTTGCAGAGTGTGCACGTGCATTGTCCTGCTGAAAGATCGCCAGATCTTGATGCTGCTCCATAAATGGGACCATGTGCGGCTCCAGCACCTCATCAATGTACCGCCTAGCATTGAGGATCCCTTGAATGACCACTAGGGGTGTCCGGTAGCGGTTGCTGATGCCTGCCCACACCATGACAGAGGGTCCACCCCATCGATCTGCCTGACGGACACAGGCATCTGCATATCTCTCCCCAGTCCGGCGCCACACACGTTCTCTGCCATCTGCTCTGCTGACACAAAAACGGGACTCGTCAGTAAAAAGGACGGTATTCCACTGCTGGCGAGTCCACCTGGAGTGTGCTCTACACCACTGCAGTCGTCTTTCTCTTCTGGGTTGGGTCAGCAGGTTACCCTGTAAGGTCTTCTGGCTGTTAGGCCACTGCTCCTCAGTCGCCTCTGCACAGTAGAACTACTGACAGGACGGTGATTCACCCCTTGAGTCTCACGGGCTGTTTGGGCTGCTGTACGGAAACGGTCTCGCAGGTGCATCAGCCGGATGTGACGGTCTTGGCCACGTGTTGTCACTCTTTCTCGGCCAGGCCTAGGCCGATCATCTACGGATCCAGTTTCTTGTTGCCGTTCAATTAGTCGTTGGATGGTGCGCCGAGTACACCCCATTCTTTGTGCGATTTGAGTGATTGGGACTCCACCCTCTGCAAGCCCCAAAGCATGGTGTCTTTGACCTTGGCTCAGACGCGGCATGATCGCCTCAACACACCTGAGACCACTGGCTTTTTTCTTGGCTGAACATCCCTTTTTAAAGCCACTGAAAACATCAGGTCATTTTAGCCATCCAATAGGAGTGGTGGTCAGAAGCCATATTCGGTGCACAAAAGTCACATGCATTATGTAACAACCCAGCAAAAGTTAAAAAGTTGTCCTGAATGACCCTGATGTAGGCTCCAAACCATGCATATATGCACACACAGTACTTAGTAACTTACAAAATTAATGTGTTAATTTTTTTTATGTGGATACTTTTCATTGGGGTTCAGTATAAAAACTTATCTTTGTGGTAGAAAGTCTCTTAAATTTTCATCTAGTTCCGATAATTTAGCATAATAATCTTCTAGCATTGTGATATCTGCTACAGTTTATCATCACATGGAATTCATCCTCAATCTCAATAGTTTCTGTTCCATGGAGTAAAAAAGTTTAAACCAAAAATTTCTCACCTCATTAAGTGTCTTGGGATTGTGTATCGACAGAACTCAACAGCTATGATATATATGCAATGATTCTCAGTTTAGTAACATTACATCCTTGTTTAACGATTTATGTCTTAAAGATAAAGTACAATCTCAAAACTGTCTTTACACTTAATACAATGCGATCACAACTTGTGCTGAAAATTTCTGCAGGCACCATCAACATATTCTCTTCATATGATTTCATGCAAGGTTTTTGTCTCAGTTTGGAAACGTTATTGGGCGGACAACTTCCACCCAAATTACTCAAGATTTACCGTATATCAGTATATCGTAGAGTCCCATGAATATATTTCATCCTATAGTTTTTATCTAAAGATAGTTATATGTATAGTTTTCCATTCAACTTTTAAATTTTAGTGAATTTTTGTTAAATTTTTGCGTGTCCAATACTTAATTGATATACAAATAATTCAATCAAACTAGTGTAACTGACTGCATATGTTCTATTTCATTACAGCATTTGTTGCTTCTCGATGGGCATCTAAAACATACTTACAAAAGTTTAAATGAAAACTTTCTAAGATTGGTTAATCACACAGTTCCTTTGGGGGGGGGGGTGTTGTTGGTTTGTTTGTTTGTTTGTTTGTTTGTTTGTTTGTTTGTTTGTTTGTTTGTTTTTTTTTTTTTTGTTTGTTTGTTTGTTTGTTTTTTTTTTTTTTTTTTTTTTTTTTTTTTTCAGAAACAGTCCTTATACTTCACTGCCAAAGGACCGTATGGGCGTAACAATAGAGGCTTCATGAATAGAGGCACATTCTAATTTATAGGAAACTATCGAATTTAGAAAAGGGCCTTATTAGATTGAGCTTTGAGTCTGCGGTTGTGAATGTTCCAGATGAGCAAAATTTAATTCCAAAATAACAATAATTTGAAGTCATTTTAATAATTTCTTCTGGAAATAGAATGGAAGTACCTTAATTTTTCGGTCTCCTCGTGTTCAATACAAGAACTTTTGGTCTTGGAAAAGATATACAGTCAGTTTCCAGCGCTCATAAAATGCATAAGCTTATCTAATGTACACTGTAATTTAGCTGGATTACAAGTTTCATCGAAAGTATATAGCAGACCTGCTAGAAATAAATTTAACAAAATAGGACCAACACACGTCCCTGTTTATCAACAATATTTGAAGAAAATGACCTACTATAACCATCGACCGTCTTTGTACGATATCAGACATCTTGATAAATGGAAGTTAAAATATTAAGAAAATTGCTACCATCTCCATTGATCAAAAGTCTACATGCCATCCTTCCCTCCACTTGGAATCGAAGGGGACACTTCAAAACTACAAAACAGACATACATATAATGTTCAGTATTTTCATTGAAGTACTTATCAATTTATGTTACAAAGTAAGTATATGATCAGCTGTTCTACTTACTTTCTTCATATCAGTTCGCTTACTAGGTATGTTATTGGACTTAAAAATTGTACACAGGGCAATTGAGAATAGAGCAGAATAATTTATATAAATCACAAAAATAGCTAGATGGGGCTATAACTATTTTGTACTTGCGTGAGTTTGCTTTCTTGCCAAGTTTCCTGAAAGTGGCCATTGCTTGATATCTTCTTAAAGACATGATGGAGTAAGAAGATTAGTAATTTATGCCCACTTTTAAACATTTCGTCTAGTATACCATCCGTGCCTGGGGCCTTGTCCACAAAAATTTCCTTCAGAGTGATGAATTTTTCAATGGCCTTCCTAAGTCTGCAGTAGGTTTATTGAACGAGTACATTGTAGTACAATATATACATATATATATATATATATATATATATATATATATATATATATATATATATATATATATATATATATATATATATATATATATATATATACAGTAAACACATAAAAAAAAACGAAACAGGGAAAATACATCTTATAATGCAGTACATAATGAGAAGAGATTAACTAGGATAAGAAAAGCAAATACTGTATAAAGATGTATGAGTACTTCATCTTCTGAGTGCTTCAAAACTAAAAGGGGCAGAATGTCCGAAACGCCGTTTCTGAGAAAAGTGTTCAGGCCTATAAAACTGTATTTTCGACATTACACGGCACTCATCGTGCTATGGCCTGTCATTAAAGTAAACTTAACCATGAAGACTGTTCATGATATACAGACAGTTCATGCTCCTCCGAACTTTTATACCAGATACAAGCTCCGTCGGGCTCCGCACGATCAAATTCACAAGTCGATGGCCCGAAAAACAGAAATCTTGGTCCGATAAGAAGACGAGGAGGAACCATTTACCAGATACTCGATGGGACGGCATCCTGGTGAGTAAGTGTTTATCTTGGTTGCCTAGCGAGGTCTCAAGTATTTTAAGAGGCGATGTTTAATTATTTCTGACAGAGCAAATGGCTTAATTTGGGGAAGCTGACAAGATGTTGAAAAATTCCAGACGCTCTCAGAAGTAAACTATGACCTGCCCTCGCTCTGGCTGTATTGGAAAAATAATTATAGTTTCGGGTGGCCCCGTCAAACCAATGTCAGTTGGCAGGGAACTTACGCAGGGTTGTTCTCCCTTTTCATGCATATGCCTGCTGCCGTAAGGAAAATGTCAGACGAGAGCTTTCTACCTTCATCGATTACGGCAGCTGTATAGTTAAAACCTGAAGTAAAACTGTTGAACATTACTGAAAAATAAGATAGTAAAGATAGTGACAAGATAGTGACAAGTTTAATGAACAACAGCAACAGGGGAAGTTGCATGTGTGGGTGCAGGCAAACCACCAGGTATATGCCACGCAGCCGTAATACTGACAGACTGCATTTCTCACAAAGAGATTTCCTTTGCATATTCTCCCTCCTTCGCCCCCCCCCCCAAAAAAAAAGAAAGAAAGAAAAAAAATGGCATAGGCTAGGAAGATCAAGAAATTGCCAGAAAATAACAAGTGCAAATGAAGATGAGCTAAAAGAAAAAAATCTTGGAAAAACAAAAAAAAAGGGAAGAAAATAATAAAGGAAGACCAATTTTACGGAGTTAGAAAATATGACCCGCAGAAGACATTTTGTCTTTGATTTCTGTTGAGTTACTGCGGCAGAAGTTACATATATTACTGGGAACTATGCGAACGGTGACTAAAAGACTACTACTTTCTGCCAGTACGTTACATGTAATTTGCAAATAAATTACTGATATTTAGCCCAAGATATCCAAAATTTCACCTACTTTTAATATTAACAACGTCGCCTACTTTGCCCTGGACTAGGTGATGTCCCACTGATGCTTATTTCAAACATGTAACTGATAATATTAAGTTCTTCATGTCTGGAAATGATACCAAGTCACGACTCACTTGACATAATATATATTTGTCGTTTGTGTTGCAAGATGAACAGGTCCAATTCTCTTGTACGCCATGCAGATAGCTGCTTTCTTCACGCAAATTGTGAAGATTCTCCAAAACTTGAAAAACTTTGGATCCGGTTTTTTTTTTTTTTTTTTTTTTTTTTTTGTTATTTTTTTTTTTTTTTACATTTACATGTCTAAATGATGCTGCGAAAAGTACACAGAGACCAACCGCTTGTCATATATGTCAATCAATCAATTAAAACAGTGGAGCAAATCATACATCACTGACATGTCACCCATGATTTGCACTGTTTTATAATATATGACAGGGCTAAGATATAAACACGTTGGTAGGAGTGTTGGCGTGTGGACCATTTGGCCTAGAGAAACATATCTCATGCTTCATGATGGGTCACTACACACATCTTGAATATCTCATTATGTCTGTGTGCCAACCCAGACATTTTGTTTTTCCAATAATTCTTTCTTTCTTTCTTTCTTTACAACCAGAATTGCCCGGAGTTTTTCTCGGACCCCACTATTCCGAAAACCCCAAAACTTGCCATCGTAAATGACCTGCCAGTGAAATTAGGCACCTGACTTAGAATAGTCATGATGATTAAAATTATGCAAATGAGGGGCAATTAAAATTTTAAAAGCTCCATATCTTCTAAAACTATTGGAGATAGCCACAAAGTTCTTACTTACACATATAGGTTTGAGGCAACTGGCAAATCCAATAGCATACAAACAAAACTTGGAGCATTTTAATGTACGCTTAATTCACCAAATTTCTCCCCAATCCACATACAGGCCTTGAACTGCTTGCTGTATGACCTAATGGTTGACCTCCATGATGCCAGGCAACCATTTTTCATTCATAATTAATCAGCATGAACCTGTCTCACAGGCAGTTTTCTATCCATGCATGCTAGGTGTATGCTTTGGAAAGTTTGGGGCTTGTAGCAAGGGGGGGGGGGCACTCCCAACAACTGTGTAATGAGGCTCTGAATAAAATACAGAGTATCTCTTTCTGTTCATGCTGAAACAGATTGACTCCATGCTGCCATATGTACTGGGCAGGCTATAGTTTCCACTAGTGCAGAACAGACCTGTAAATGCACAATGACTGAAACTGGCGTCCTAGCTGGCCTGTTTTTGCCTGAGGCAATGTCAGTCTGCTGAGCTTATCAGTCCCAAGGGAACACAGGCTCCAGACTTCTAGGCAGAACAAGCCTGAGTGTACCCTCTGTTAAAAATAGACTAAATACAGAGTTGAGTGGCCAGACCAAGGAGGCCAGACACATCAAAGTATGGTCTTCCAGTCCTCAATGAGTGTTTTTCCAACTTTGTGAATTTTGAAACAGTGTGTGGATTTGTGTCATCTCAGTGGACACTTTCATGTCTTTGTTTTCTTGTAATTAGTGAGATGAAGCCTGTTCTTCAATGCCAATACTGAGACAGTATAGTTTTTGCTTGGTTCACAGGTACATGTTTATGTAGTTTCTTGACAGCTTCTGTTAAAATTTGTTTATGTAATTAAGGAAGAAAGACAGTTTTTTATTGCATGGATACACGTACATCCCCTTGAATTATAATATGTATACACTGTACATAGATATGTGCATGTATGAATAATATACATATACATGCACACATACTCATCCATACTGCCCAGAAGGGCTGACCCTCTCAGGAGTGGGCACTTTTCTCTGGATTTCATGGGTGACTTTTCTCTGGTCCCAAGAGTGCCCACTTTAGAGAGGTTTCACTGTTACAGTATTAGTAAGCACTGGAATTTTCTTTCTTTCCTTCCTTCCTTCCTTTTTTCTTTCTTTCTTTCTTTCTTTCTTTCCTTTCTTCTTCATGACCAAGTTGGTTTGGAGATTTTCTCAAGCACTCCTTTTCTGAAAACCACCAAACTTGCTAAGGTGACTGACCCATGCAACCTGTGAAATTGTGCATCTCATTTGGAATAGTCATGATGTTTAAAAGTATGCAAATTCAGGGGCAATTAAAATTTAAAAGCTCGATATCTTCCAAAATATTGCAGATACTCAAAATATCAATGTGCATATATTGGTTCCTGACACCTGGCAATATAATGGACAGCGTAAGCTAAGCAGAATTTCAAATTTGGCTGATGAGGGGTTTTGAAAAGTTTCAAAGTTGAATATCTCCAAAACTATTATACATACACATGCCATTTCAACTTCAATTTATAGGTTTGTGGCAAAGCCGCATCCAATGAACCATGAACCAAAGTTGTAGGATTTTAATTTATGCAAATTAGGTAAACACGCAAAATGTAAATCTTGAATAGCTTCAAACCTATTATGGATAGAGGTGCCGTTCCTACTTCAATTTATGGGTTTGTGGCACAGCCCCATCCAATGAACCATAAACTGAAGTTGTAGGCTTTCAATTTATGCAAATTAGGCAAATACACAAAATTAAAATGTTGAATAGTTTCAAAACTATCATAGATACTAGCTTCATTCAAACTTCATTTTATATGTTTATGACATGGCCACATCCAATGAACCAAGAACCAAAGTTGTAGTATTTTACTTTATAAAAATTAGGCTAATACACGAAATTCAGATTATGTTGAACAATTGAAAAGTGTAGCATTTCGAACTGGTCTCATTTTGAAGGCACCCAGACAAATTTGCTGTGAAGCAAATCTTTTCTAGTTTGCACTGCTCTGCTAAACACAGTCTTCTGAGTCCATTGATGTTCCACCAATTCAATGAGATTTAGTGGGATTCAATTCGTCATTTCTGGAAGTCTATCAATATTTCTGACTCCATTGTACCAAAGATATCTTTCAGTTAATTTGCTATTGATACGGGTCATAGATATTTAAAAGATGGCAAGAAGTGGCCAAGCATATGAAAATTTAGTTTCTGGTTCACTTCAACTGAACAACGCACATGCATTATCAAAAAGATATGTGTCCTAAATTTTGTAGATAGACCGGACCACTTGTTTCGACTGACAAAATTCATGTTGTTCAGGGGAGTTCATGAAAGAACAATTACTTCTTAGGATTAAAACTTATTTCTATCAATATGTTGGCCGTAGCTTTTGTGTGAAAGTCATGGTTGAATTGACCAAGATGTCTGAGTGATTAAGTCATAAGTGTATTCATTGATCACAGATAAAGAAAAAAATAGCTTTTGATGTCGCATGGGTAATGAAGAATTTGCCTATAAAAATACTTTTATCAGATGTACAGTACAGTTATTTTCACATTTTAACCTATCACATATTCCTCCTTGATTGCCTAACAATTATATTGCCAGCATGCATATCTTTAATAATCTGCTTCAATCTAATATTAGTTCGTACATTACATGCATTGCTATTTGAGAAGTGCATTTTCGCATGACCATTCATTCATTTCGTCTTTGAAAAGAATCGATATTTTATACAGAATTATGATATCAATAATTTACTTCCGGTATATAGTTTGATTATCGAAAAAAAAAACACGTTAGCAAATGACACTAATTTTTTGATATATTACACTAACTTCATGCAATTTACAGACACTCACCAGCGGGACGTCCCTCAACTTTACAGACAGCAGAGTTGTCTTATTGCAACTTTACTCCAAGCTCACAGGATGCAGTATTCAATTAATTCAAATTGGTAATATTTCTCTCCGCTGGACTCTTTCCACAAATGCTACACAGCATCAAATAATCATATTGACGTGAGCCACTATAGATATTTGTCAGATATATGCTGTACATGGTAATGTGTTTCAGAAATTTGTTGCACATACCGAGCTGTGATTCACATGTAAGACTGATTTTACGCTGAGGGATCAAAACTTCCCTCATGTATAGCGAGTGTTGTTCTTTTAAAATGTGACAGTCAACTTAATGTCTATGTTACTCTAATGTATAGCGAGTGTTGTTCTGTTAAAATGTGACAGTCAACTTAATGTTTATATTACTCTGATATCAAAAATTCTCAAACCATCTAAGGAATTTAAAAATCAATATTGTACAGAAACTGAGCGAGTTGTCAGACTTGTCACGTTAGTTTTGTACACAAGGTTCAGTCTTGTGATTTCCACGTAGAATATTAGAACAAGTGATGCAAATTGTGCCTTTTTATACTGCTGACTACAAGCAAACTAGTTACTTTAATATTTAGGTGCAGTTATAATAAAACAAGAACTACTGTAATTTTTGGCGATCAATGTCAGCAGGTTCAAACGGCCGTCACACAATAGACTATACAAAATGACACAGTAAAATTACAAACACTTAACAACCGTCCCTTTACAAGATCATGCAAGTCTTAACTTCAATACTTTTTAGCACTCTTATGAATTAACAACAACCTTTGAAGACAGTTCCACTATCATTGTGCTTTCAAACGAATAGGTATTTTAATTGCACTAACACTGCGTTTATCTAAATCCTTTCAAATAACATTAATTGGTTTAAACATATTTTATTCAAAAAGAATACAATTGGGGAGAAGGGCCAGGCCCTATATTAACCCCTCTTGCAAAGAAAATACAATAACACAGGACAGACGGAACAAGACAAAGCTTTCAGCAGTGCTCCACCAAGACGACAGCGGTGTTGGAGCACTGCATCAAGTAGAACGAATTTAAGAAGGACACCACAGTTGTACTGGACAGACAGATAGATAATAACATTAATTAATTACAAATACTAGTTTAAACATATTTCATTTGAAGTTAATGGAAAAAAGACAAAGCTAATATACATTCCATTTTCCTCTTGCAAAAAGATATAATGTAATGTAATGTAATGTAATGTAATGTAATAAAAAATTAAATGCAAAGTACAAATATAACAGATGACGATGCAAACCACAGGATACGACTTTAAAGCTTCAAATATGCAGATAAACGTCACCAGACGTAACAGATAATGGTCTGAGTAATAAGTACCATGTGCTGTGACGGTAATAATAATAATAATAATAATGATAATAATAATAATAATAATAATAATAATAATAATAATAATAATAATAATGATAATGATAATGATGATAATATTAATAATAATAATAATAATGATAATGATAATGATAATGATAATAATAATAATAATAATAATAATAATAATAATAATAATAATAATAATAATAATAATAATAATAATAATAATAATAATGTAAGCATTGAATTTAAGTTATGTTGCGGGCCTTAATCGAATCCGCCAGTGCGGATAATGAACGTATGTACAGCCTCAAAAACGGCTGCATTAGCTGCTTCACAGCATTTCGTACTTCCGTTTAGTAATGTATTTACACATGGTGCCATTAAATTACACCATATTTCTCTTTTCTGTGTAACTTCGGGTGGTATTTACTGTACGGCCCTATCCCACTCTGTATCCTTACTTATTGACAGACATAACGGTTGGCTCTAACCATATCCCTCTGCAACATAGAGGATAAACAAATAAAATCATTTAAAAAAACAAACCAAGAAAAAGGCAAACACACAAAACAAACAAAAATTGACAAAATAAATGTACCACCTCCAAAAAAGAATTAAGAAAAAACCGTGATTTGTAATGGGCATGGAAGGTTAAACAAGGCAGCTTGCACAAAACCATTGATATTTAAACCTATTTTGAACAAACGTGGTGAAAACCTGAGTACAGAAACTCTATTTCAACTTCAGCTGGTACAAATTTGTAGTGTACGCATACGATAACCTAAATGAGCAAGATTATTTATTTACCAAATGGAAACATATGTCAACAGTTATGTTTACCCATATAGCCTTGCATGTTTTTTCGATAGAAAATCCAATTTACGACGACACATATGGTTCAATTATGCACTTAATATCTGCGCAATCGGTTCAAATGTACTATTTTAAGATGCAGATATATTGGATATACGTCCACATTGATAATGACTTTTCTTGATTCTTTCATGGCAATCTGACTGCAGTTTTCCTCTTCATGTCTTTTATTACTAATGTGGGTTTGATTGGTTTCCACGAGGCCCACGAGGAATGATCAGTTTGTACGTTCCTGTTTATCTTTCATTTGTTAGCACTGCATCCGAGTAGTCATCCAAATCTTCTTAAACAATAACACTCGCGATCATTTCTGAATCGCAATTTTTTTTCGATTTTAAGGAATCTCTTGACAGTAGAATGAGGGTGACTCCTGATACTTTGTCAAATGTCGCCTTTGAGCTAGACTTGCTTTGGTCAGAATATGTGCTATGATGACGAGCTTTAATAAAATTTCCTGCGGAGCATTATTGCCTCTTGTGTGAAACCACGGTAAATGGTTCGTCGATGATAGATCGACATTTCAGATCTGGTTAAACCCACTCTGTCATAGAACAGGACAACGATAACACTATATTGGAATGTTCAGGAATATTTGCCTTAATGGCAGCTGTCTTACAAATTACACCTATGTATATCGAAACATTTTGCAGGTATAAACACCAAATAGGACGGGGTATGTCAACATAAATAATCAAACGTAGTCTCAGTTTTGATGCATTTTAATGATGAATCTCAAAGATATGTAAAGAGGCAATTCAGAAGCAGACATTTTTTATCGCAAAGAGACAAGAAAAAGAACCTCCTGTGGCCGTATTCCGCATACCTCTCCGAGTGGAAGGTCAAGGTCACCTGTCGTGTCTAAATGTAATGCCTACATTAAGGAGACGTATATTCATAGCAATAGGCGATAGTAGAGATATAGTTCACTGCAGAACTGACGTCTTTTTCTAAATGAGCAAAAAAAAAAAAAAAAAAAATGCAGACCTTCATTTTTTTCAGGCAATATATAATATAAAACAAATGTGTGTCTCGAATCAAGCCACCCATGAAGATATATACATGTACATCAGTCAAACTAATAGAAACTTTTCGAGTTCCGAGGGAAATATGTATTTTTTTTTCGTGTAAAGGGGTTAATCTGAAAAAAGTGGGTCAAGAACGATAACAAAACACCGGTATGTATGGCTGGACTAACACTAAAGTGATCCAAGGTGTAACTTAAAAGCCCTATTGATGTTTGTGATTCGTTCAAATACCATTGCATTTGTAAACGACATGACAATATATTCTTCACCTCCGTATGAAAAAAAGTCACCACACGGCAAAATAGTTGTCTAGAGTCCAACTTTCTATAGATGCTATTTTCATCTGAATTGCCTCATGAATTTTCCAGTTGTTTGATACATATGTGGCAGTGATCCAGTCACTAAAATAGGTAAGGAGCGTTTATATTTCCTGATTGTTAACAGAAACACTTTTCCTCCCATCAAGAAGTAAAAAAATCACCCGAAAGACACACTGAGGTACAAGCTGCAACTTCGGCATATTACATACTTTTTGGGAGAGAGAGAGAGAGAGAGAGAGAGAGAGAGAGAGAGAGAGAGAGAGAGAGAGAGAGAGAGAGAGAGAGACACAGAGAGAGAGAGAGAGAGAGAGAGAGAGAGAGAGAGAGAGAGAGAGAGAGAGAGAGAGAGAGAGAGAGAGAGAGCGAGCGCTACTATGGTTTAACATGGAGCATGATAAATACGATGTTTTATATGGAATTGGATTGATGCACTGTGATCAAGGAATACTAGTTCATGATTGATTGATTGCAGTACAAAATATTTTCCTAGAAATGGGATAATGTTCAGAATTTGGTGATCATTTTATCTTGCATTGAGATTCACAGGGGCTTTAAAATGAACTCACCGGCAGAATATCGATGCACTTCGAAGCCAACATGCCCTCATCCTCCGGATCCCTAGAGGCACACTTCACATTTTGATAGGGAAGGATCATGGAAGTGTTGGAAATCGGCTTTTCAGCATTTACCCTCTATATCATGCCCAAATGCTATACATGTACCAATAGTACCGGGGGTTTTTTTTGTGTGTTTTTTTTTTAATCGTGAAAACCTATTTTGGCCTAAAAACAAAAACCAATAAAACCGTGATTTTTTTTGGTTTTCGATTTGAATGGTAACATGTCCAAGAGCTTTAATAAGGTTTGTGGGGGCGTACGTTGAAAGGTCAAGAGGTCACTAATCACATATCAGATGCACAACTTCAGTATTCTAGGCTCTCTTTAAGGTCAGTACATCTCAAGTGGCCTTGTCAGTGTCCGAGTTTCCACGCACAGAAGGGCAACAAGAGGACTCATTAAAAAGCCCGTGCTCAGCTTACCATGGTATACTCATCAAAGATAAGTCCCAGACTCCCGCTTCCTCTGCGGCCCGAAGTAAGCTGAGAGGAACAGAGTAAACCCCAAAACCAGGGAGAAATTAATTTGCTTGCTTCATGCTGAAACAGCGCAGAGCTAAAGACAAAGCTGATAGATCTATCAGTTGATATAGTCACTAAGTTTTTCTGAGACATGCCTTTTCTAACTGATACATGTTTATAAGATTTCACAAATATAATCAAAGGGCAAAACGTGTTACAGGCCAATTACAAACAACAAATGAACATAGCCGTCAACCAGATACTTGACCTGATGGCCTAGTTGTACTTAACGGCATGTATCTTAGACCTGATAGATGCTTGTATCAAGTTCCGTGAAACGAGCCAAGAATAAATATAAAGAAATGTACTTCAGGTGAACTCCACCAAAACTGCTTACACAAATAGTGTCCCTATATTAATCTTTCAAACAAATTATTGCTTATCAGATTAGTGTCTATAAATGTATTAATACTGCTAACAAGTGCTTAAATTACTGTGATGTTATTTTAGAAATTTGTTAATAATCAGAAAACATCAGCAACACCATAAGGAACAATCCTCAATGTGGTTTTGAGTCAAATTACGTGCTCACCAAGAACGATATACAGCCAACGCTTTGGGATAAAAAGACTAAAATTAGCAATAAACACGAAAATTCAATTCGGAAAATTAAAAAAAAAAACAAAAAAAAACACCACATAATGAACAAATTAACGTTTAGATATACCATGCAGTGTCCCACATGTCATTTCGAAACAACTGACCTGGAGGTTTCAAAGAAGAAAAGTTTTAAAATGTTCAATAAATATTGAAATGAGTGAATTAACAATAACAATAATAATAATGGTAGTAGTAGTAGCAGTAGTAGTAGTCGTCGTCGTCGTCGTCGTCGTCGTCGTAGTAGTAGTAGTAGTAGTAGTAGTAGTAGTAGTAGTAGTAGTAGTAGTAGTAGTAGTAGTAGTAGTAGTAGTAGTAGTAGTAGTAGTAGTAGTAGTAGTAGTAGTAGTAGTAGCAGCACATCTTTCGGACCTAAAGATTTGAAGGAATTTGGCAGAGATCCACCAAGATAGATCCATCCAAGTCTGAGGAGGATATGGCAAGCGGTTTTTTGAGAAGCAGGCCAAAATGTCAATTTCTGATGGACGGACAGAAATACGGACAAGACCATCATATTTAGGCTGAGCTGACTGACGGGCCAGCTGAGCTAAAAAAAACAAAAAACAAACAAACAAACAAAAAAAACCCTCTTATTTTAGTTCATGTAACTATATGACCTTGACCCAATTTGCTGGACCTTTCAACCCGGATCGAAACACTTAGCGTCAAAAATGCGCGAAGGGTCAACCTTCCCATAGATGATCTGCTTGCTTGGACTAGTTTATGACTTTTCGAGGGATACGGTCAAAGCAATAATTATGGCCTTTAAAGGACACAAAAACTTGGAACCAAGATGGCAGCATATTCGAATAACGTAGGTCAAGATCACTGAAAAAGCCACAAGTAAGAATTTGGCGGTCACATTCACAAGGCATAGTTTTAGTTACTAGCCTAGGATTAAGGCTCTATGGGAGGTTCGATTCTATCAATACTCTGCTCCGAACTGTCCAAATTAATCCATGAAATGCTAGCCCTTGCAGAATCCACGTTAGTACCGTGCGTAACGACTGCTTTACTGAAGCGACGGCTCACTGCATTGAATGATCCTGGCGCAGAACTCCCACCGGGCTTGATCGTCAACTTAAATTTTAATCTGTAAATCCCAGTCAAGACACAGCACCTATAGGCGTTAGCGGCAGAAAGTATGAAAGAAAGGAAAGGGAACACCGAAGTTGGAAGCAAGAGATAGAGAGATGGTGATAAATAAATAATAATAAACTTTATTGACTGGCCCATAAAAAAATGCATGGTATTTTGTCAAGTACACGTATGAAGAAAATGCAAATACAGCAAAATACAAAATGCTACATGGCACAACAGTTACAAAAACATAAGGACAGAAAGCAAAAACAGAATTATACAACACAACGTGTGCACATGAACTTTCGACATAGAGATACCTTATATATTTCTTTTGAGGTAGGTTAAAAAAATTTGGGTGAGGAGTCAATAATGCCGGGTGGGAGGAGAAATATTAAAAGGAGTTTCCTCGAATTTCTGTACAAACTTCTATAAAGGATTTTAATTTCGACATTAATTCTGAGTCTTGTAATTTCAAAATAAATTTGAATTTATGAAGGTCTGAATATTTTTCAAAACCAACGAAAATATTTTATAATGATTGGAATAGAATTAGCCTGGGTAAGCAGAATAATCGACAATTTATTAACAAATGAATTTCATCCTCGAGATTATTACATACAGATTCTTTCTTTGAAACGTAATTTTGTGGGTCTTTTATGCCGTCCTTTTTCAATCGCTAAATTATGCGCACTTATATGCAACCTTTTAATATTTTTCTAACCTCAGTCATTTATGATTTATGAACAATTTTCAAATTTAAATTCATTTTTAGATAGGACATGAGTTTTTAATTTTTTATCTTGCATATCGTTAGTGTTCATTTCTGAATCCCAGTGTCTACAAAACTTTTAACTCAGTTGTTTTCTAATTGTGTTATCTGGAAAAAATTATTTCTGTTTCCACAATTATCCCAAAGATGTTGTACATTTATAGAATAGATAGTATCTTAAGTAGTTCTCCAAGCACTCTAAATTCGATGACTTTCGGTGTACACCTAGACAAAATTTTAGAAATCCAATATGTACTTTCTCAAACTCGAATTTAAAATATCCAGATAACCCTTCGCTTAATATACATTTTGAAGGCTGAACTAAATGTGCCCCCCCCCCCCCATTTCACAAGCATAAGTAAAAATTGGCACAATAACCTTTTGAAATAGACTGACATAAAATTAACAACTTACTGCTCCAATAAAAAAATGATCTTCTAAGTCTACCAAGAGCTTTCGTAGCTTTATCACACAAACTATTAACTGCGCCTTGAAAAGAACCACTGGCTTAAATTTCAATTCCTCAATAAACATGTTTCTGAACACATTCTAAAATTTCAGTTCCTATATTGTAAAAAAAAAATTGATACTGTTTCCGGTTTTATTAAGGATCATCATTTTTTACCTTTTTATATTGATCTCTAATTGCAAATCTAAACAATAACAATGAACTTTATCTAAATACGTTTGCAAACCTTTTTCTGAACCATAACAAAACCTACTATAAATTTAACCGGCTAATAAACAGTTGGACGAGCCCACAGTGTCACCCCACCTTCTGCATAAATTTCTTAGCCACATGTTGAGTAGAACGTTTCTAACTGTGAACCGCTATGTAAGTTTCCATTGCATATGCGTCAGGTGCATGATTATATTTTTATACTTTAAACCTAAACACTTATTAGATTTTATAAAGCTCTTGCTCACTATTTTTGTGACCAGACTGGAAGTCTTGTCTCGTCTTGCCTTACCTTACAGCGCCTTGCCTTGCATCGGTTTTACTTGTCTCAGAGAGAGACCTCTTTCTTCTTCCAGCAGACTGTAGGCCTACTAAAACTCCCGTTCTTACTCATGTAGAGGTGCATTCGAAAATCCGTACCAGATGAATATTGGTTTGCTTACCAGCGTTATTTAATTGACACAGACGGCAATGAACATGTTAAAACGGCGTGTTTGAGAAATTGGGATGTGGAGAGAATGACCCGGCAAGGTGAAAGGTCATGTCACTGAACTGATCCTGCTCATTAGTATCTTCAGTTAACCATGACTGACAGATTTAATGAGTTTGAGAGCACAGCAAGATTATCTTACAGAAATCCATTAACCCCTTTCCACCTTAACCGACCAAAATCGCCCCGACATGAAACGTGGCCTCCTTCGATGTTCTAACTCATAATTTGCTCATCAATGAATACATTTGGAATGAGATGGTAGTTGGAAGACCCGTTGAAATGGAATACACCACATAAACAGCTTCAGGTGGAGAGGGTTGGGTGCCTGCACAAAGCAAACTGTAGATCAACACTTAACCCAAGGGAAAATACGTCACTCTGGTATCTTCCTAATTCCATACCAGATGTCAAGTTTTTTTCTTTAACCCTGCGTATCCCAACAGATCACTCATCAAGCAACAGCCGTCATTACATGTTAACATCTGTATTTCCACAAGTCCAATGTGATAAGTATTTCTATTTTACCGAAAACATATCAGTTCTGGAATTTATTATATAAGAAAAACCAGCCTGCCTAATATTGATTAAACCTTCACTTTTTAAACATCGATTTAATTATATCTTAATTAGAAATTTGTTTAAAACAGAGT
Organism: Hermodice carunculata; assembly: GCA_964020975.1. NCBI lineage: Eukaryota > Metazoa > Annelida > Polychaeta > Eunicida > Amphinomidae > Hermodice > Hermodice carunculata. The sequence goes on along the minus strand of OZ026615.1, from coordinate 27,797,487 downwards.
ACCATATGTCAGTCCCACACTTAAATATTTCACGTCGACCATTTACAGGAAAAGCACCATAAGGAAGTACTGGAGATTGGCTCCTCCTTTTTTCGCTTATACTGTATGTTTGAAACTTAATTCTCATAAGTTAGGAACTTTTTTTCGAGTACAGAAACGATGAGATGTTTTTGGCTGCCTGTTCATCTCTCCAATATTACCCTACAATTTTATTATTTTCGTTTCAATACAGAATCCTCCAAAATTTGAAGGATATGGTAGTAATGAATGCCTTAGATATTCCTTGATATTGAATGTTATGGATGTTCTTCGCACATTCAATGAAGCGTAAACGTTCATCAGTCTGTGACCTTTAAGTTTTGGACATTCAAAAGTTGCATTTTTCTGAATGGTTTCGTCGTAAAAAGGGAAATAATAATTCCCTCCCCCCCAAAGAAGAAGAAGAAGAAGAAGAAGAAGAAGAAGAAGAAGAAGAAGAAGAAGAAGAAGAAGAAGAAGAAGAAGAAGAAGAAGAAGAAGAAGAAGAAGAAGAAGAAGAAGAAGAAGAAGAAGAAGAAGAAGAAGAAGAAGAAGAAGAAGAAGAAGAAGAAGAAGATAAGAAAGCCGTTATTGTTGTCTGGGGATGCCTCCATGAGATAAAACAGCAGATCTTATTCCCAGGCAGCTTTTTGAGTGACGAAGAAAAGAGACCAGTCACACTATGACAGAAATGATAATTTAAATTTGTGCATCGGTTGAATGACATCCACTTTGAAATACAGATATCATGTCCCTTAGGCATATTTTGTATACAAAAACAAAAACATAGTGATCATATGTCCTACCCAATGCATGCTGTAGGTTCAAAGTCCAAAGAGGCATAACAATATGTATTGGTATTACGATGACCTGGAATCTATGTGCAATTTACAATATTCATTAAAAAAATAAATCTTTAGCTTTTCAAAAAGCTACATGAAACTTTATTACACAAACAAGAGTGATAGTGCTACATCTTTCGTGTAGCTCTGAACTAAAAAGGGAAAAGAAAAGCACCATCCAATCTCTCTTCGCTCCATAAGCGAATCTTCATGTAATTTTACGCTAATTCTACATTAACTTTAACATTTACATGCCAATGAAGTACTCATGTTGCCCGCAGCAGATTTTAGATTACAAGTATTGACGAAAACGGTATGTTGTGGAAATAATTATTTTTCAAAGATCTGCATCAGCAGACAACGGTCTGCTTAATTTTCAATATTTGAAAGAGACTTCTACATTGACACATTAAATTACGAATACATTTTGAGAAAAAAATCGCGTGACTTGCAAATTATTCCATTTGCATTCGGGACATGGGTCTTAATACTTTGTCACCTAATAATTCATGTAAAGTGGGAGACAGGCAGACAGACAATCAGCGGGTGGTCCAAAGGTCAGACGTGAAGTGGAGAGGTCACCTGTTAATGCAGCATTGGTATGCTCAATTGTAAATGAGTCCGGATACAGTTTTCAGCGCAACCACCAAGCACAACACCTGTCGTATGATGAAATTGTCCACTTCTGGGCGACTACTGTTTGTTATGACATCGATCACGCTTGGGTCATGGGTTCTGCACGCTATTTTCTTCCTTGTTGTCTACCAAATATGTAAGCAAAACACTTTGCATACTGCATGATATTCTATCCTCGTTTACTCAAAATGGGCCCTTTCTGGTGATACACATTATTTGATTCACATATAAACATTATTTCTGCGTGATTAGCAAAATCTTTGTTATTATGTTTTGTTTTATTATTATTATTATTATTATTATTATTATTATTATTATTATTATTATTATCATCATCATCATCATCATCATCATCATCATCATCATCATCATCGTCGTCGTCGTCATCATCATCATTGTTATTATTATTATTATTATTATTATTATTATCATCATCATCATCATCATTATTATTATTATTATTATTATTATTATTATTATTATTATTATTATTATTATTATTATTATTATTATTATTATTATTTGTTGGCTGTGGTGATAGGAGAGCTGCTATCTATCTATCTATCTATTCATCTATATCTGTCTATCTATTTTGTTATTTGTTCGGGGTTTTTTTTTTTTTTGGTTTTTTTTTTTTTTTTTGTTTTAGTTCGTTTTTTGTTTGTTTTTTTTGTTTGTTTTGTTTTTTTTTTTCTTGTCTTTTTTTTTTTTGTTGTTTGCATTTTTTTGTCTTTGTTGTTTTTTGTCTTGTTTATGTTTGTTTGTTATTTTTTTTGTCACCATGTTAATTCATTATCCTGAACATGAGAGCACCTGTATTTTGTTTTACTTTGAAAATGAGCATTTGATGATTAACGCGAAAAATTCTTTTACGTTCATCTGGGTTGGAACTAAAATTATTCATTTACCATTATACTTGAAGGACTGTTTTCAATGAAATCGAAGTTTAGTTAATTTCTTTTAATTTAATCAAATAAATCATGCTAAAACCAACAACTTTAACAAGCAATTCATTAGGAAGTTATACGACACCAGAATATTCAGTTTGCGTTGTAAAATTGCGCTTACAAGTATGAAAACACAAATTCTTTACAGCATACAGCACATTAATTAAAGTTGTTTTTTTTGGGGGGGGTGGCCATATACTTGTAATCCGCATGGAGGCGGACACTTATTGTCCTTGTGGTAACAAATGTTATTTAAAAGAGGGACTGTACTTCAATTTTAAACTAATTTCAGTAAGAAGACGTAGATTATTGCCACTTTATAAATTTAATAATTGCGTCTGACCTATGTTAAATTTGAACTCTAACATTTCTGTAATTTGGTTTCTATATTTGTTCCAAAATTATCGTTTTAAGCGATTATATTCAATGTTCTAAAATGGAAACTTTGCACACATGGCATGCAGTGTCCGTTATTTCTGGATTTGAACACAACATTGTTCAGAACAATTCATAAATATCGTTCGACTTAAATCTCTTTTTATGCCTAATCTTAAGGAAGTTTTCTTTGAAGGTGAACTGCTTGATTCTTCAAAAAAGCAGTATTAGCTCGTATTTTTAAAAAAGATGATAGAGATTTATTAAAGAATTACAGACCAGTAAGTCTAATGAACTATGATTATAAGATAATTGCCTTTGCTTTGTCTAGAAGGCTACAGAAACTTATACCAAATATCATCCATACTGATCAAACAGCATATATATAAAAGCATTTCATTGGATGCAACGCAAGATTAATACAAGATGTTATGGATTACTCAGAGTTGTACAAAAAGAAATGTGTCGTGTTATGCTTAAATTTTTTTCAAAAAGCATTAGACACGGTTAATTGGGAATTCATGACAAAAGTTTTAAAGAAATTTAAATTTGGACAGGATTTTATAAAATGGATTAAGATCTTGTACAAGGATCCTAAACTAGTAATTAAGAACAATGGATGGTTATCTTGAAAAATCAATCTTTGTAGAGGTATTTGACAAGGATGCCCTATTTCAGCGCTCTTGTTTATTATAGTAGCAGAAATAATGGCAGTACATATAAGAAATGATGATAATATAAAAGGCTATAAAATTTATAAAAGAGAAATCAAGATCTCCCAATATCTTGATGACTCTACAATTCTATTAAATGATGTAGATGCTATTCCATATGTACTAGCCATAATAAAAGAATTCGGTGATGTTGCTGGGACTAAACTAAACTTAGAAAAGACTGAAGGGATTCTATTAGGATCTCTTAGAGATAATTTTACTGAGGTGAATGGTATCCATTTAACTAACAAAGCTATCAAATGCTTAGGTATACACATTGGGTATGACAAGCAAGAATGTCATGAAAAGAACTGGTTAAAGAGAATAAATAAAATGGAACTACTGTTAAAAGACTGTAAAACAGACAGTTAACATCATTTGGGAAAATCATAACAATTAAGACATTAGCTTCATCACAGCTAACATATGCTTTTAGTATTCTTTCACCTGAAGAGGTGATTAAAAAAGGTAAACAATGTCTTTTTAACTTCACATGGAATAAAAGAGACAGAATAAAAAGGGACACCTTAATTGGAAGTGCCAGTGAAGGTGGACTAAATATGGTTGATATTGAAAGTAAAATTGCATCATTTAAATGTGCATGGGTCAACAGATTACTGTTTCAAGATGGGAATTGGAAAGCTATTTTTTAGGATCAAATGAAGTTAGTATGGTTGGAAATACATGTATTGTTCCATACCTACTACAGGAATGCTAGAAAGTTAAATGATAATCTTAAAATTAACCATTTCTATCTAGAGATTTTCCAAGAATTTAGCAAATCTAAAAATACAATAAATGTTCTTGAATTCACAGATGATAAACTTTTTTTCACACGTAATCTGGCTGAATAAATGTTTCATGAATAAGGGTAAGTGTCAGTATTTTAGTTATTGGATCAAAAGTGGTTTTGTGCATGTAAATGATCTTTTTGATGATAAAGGTGAGTGATTAACTCCAAAAATTATTGTAAACAAGTTCACAACCAAACAAAACTGTTTATGTGAGTTCTTACTTACTAAAAAGATCATTGGAAATGCTGTCAAAAACTTTGACACGAAGAAAGCTTGTTATATTAATATTCCACATAGACATTTTTTGTTTTCTCATGATAATGTATTTTGTATAATTAAAGACAAAAAATCTCGCTATTTTCATGACATACTAGTTCAGAAGAAATTTAAAAAGCCTTCATTTCAACAAATGTGGAAAGTAGAATATGAGTAAGCCAATCTTGAGATTAACTGGACAAATGTTTACCAACAGAAAATCATATTTTCAAAAAGTATTGTAAAAAAAATAAGCTGAATTTAATTACAAATTATTAAATGGCATGATCCTCAGTGGTAATATATTGTGTAAGTGGAACACAAAATATCTAAGTTCTGTAGCTACTGCGGCTATAAGAATCAGCTGAACATCTTTTTTTATGTAAAAGAATACAAAGGGTATGGAGTTTGTACTCTGAAACACTTTTATTTAATATTGAGTGGAAACATATTGTACTTGGGTCAGCATGGAACTGCGACACGACAAGGTTTAGAAATTTCATTCTATCAGTTATTGCAAGAAGTATTTTTGTTCAAAAAATTAAATGTTACAACTCAGCTAATGATAACTTTAATCAAGTAAACCTTCTACTAGTAATTAAATAGTCTTTGTTTATGCACCATAAAATTTGTGAAATGTCATTTACAAATAGACAGTGGCTGAATAGGTTTGATATGGTATTAAGAAAAAATTCAGTTATTTCAGCTGACTGTGGTTCTCTCCACTATATGAGTATTTAAATCTATAACAAGTGATTACTAATAAGTCTGACTGTGAGAATCTTTACCAAATATGTACTGAAATGTAGACTTATGCTTAGAAAACAGATTTCTGTCATTGTCTACTATCTGATATTTAATTTACTTTGTATGTAACTGTGATTTATAATGTATTTATGTATATTAATAAAGGAAAAAAATAAATATCGTTCGAAAGTATCTTTTGGTGTCGAAACATTATACTGGCTATCATAGGTATTTCACACTTTGGAACGCATGCAGACGTAATACAGTATGCTTTATTGCCTAAAACAGCCGTTTGAGCAAAAGACAACCTTTCATAGTCCTATGCTTTTTCAGAAAGCCCTTGCTTTTTTCAGATTGCAAAGGAAAAATTGACTCATGTTGCATATCGAGGTCAGTTTGTCTAAAAGCAATTTTGTCACTTGGACAAAGATCAACTTGAAGCATGTTTCCTGGCTAGGTCATTTTGCCTAAAAGCAGCCTTCGAATCAAGTTTACTAAAACAAGTTTTGCAAACAATATACCAGCCTCTGAGACCGCTTTTTCAGAAGGCAAATCGCGGATTACCCTTTATCTGCCTATTCGTGATGAGGATAATCTTCTCAATCCTGTCTGTTTTGCCACAGAATTAGCAAAAGTAAGCCTTGCTGAAAAGCGTCAGATCCAACGTAAACGGCAGGTGACAATCGGACAACTATACAGCATGTATGCGGGACAACATTCCTCCCAATACCGCGTAAACTGATGTGTTATTTCGTTGCATTCTTATCAAGTTTCGCAATCATGAATATATCAAGTTGGTTTTGGGCTTCACTGATAGGAACAAATTCCATCAGCAGCAACAGGAAAAGGTAGCACTTCCCTGGTGGCAAGAAGTGCACCTGCTGCTGAGTGCAGAGTGAAAAACACGTACCAGCCTGGCCTCCTTTACGGTTGTGATATCCTACGGACACCTTTGACATGATTCCTTCAAGACTGTTCCAGTGTTCTCAAGGGTACAGGTTTCAAACAGATTTGGCACGGCCTGAAATAGTCGCATGGAAGGACGTGAGGAAAAATTTCATTGCAAGCATTGGCCTGACCACTGATGCCCTTGTGTTGTGTGAATACCAATGCTGGCCAGAAGTCGTCATTTGATGTTTTGACGAGTCCAGTTTTGTATAATTTTTTGAATAATATCAGTTTTAAATGAAATGTAAAAATGTAGAAATGTGGCTGTCATCAGTTTTGTCAATTTCTATGAGCAGTTTGCGCGTGTAACTGTAGTTTTCTATTAAAACTAATTTCACGACAATAGTTTAAACTTGAGTTATGAATCTTAGATATGTTGATTGTATAGGAGGGAGAAAATACGAAGTCAAGCCATATACTTCTTTGAAAACAAAAGGAAACAAAACAAAGAAAGCAAAATTAATCCAGCAGTTTATGATGGATTAGCTGTTATAAGGTAATTTGATTGTATGTGAGCTTGCAAACAGGCAGTAAAGTGCATAAAAACAGAGAAATCTAAAGTACATATCCGAAATTGTATCTCCAAATATGTAAACCTTTAGGTTACTCTGGGCTGGACTCTGCCCCTGAAATCGATAAAAAGTGGACAATGTTTCACAGCACCCTCTATTTAGGGATATGTTAACATTTACTATATTTTAGCATGCAACCAATACAGTTACGTTTTCCAAAGGACGGACGTCTTCCGCATGAGTCCTTCATGCAGTGCCAAATCCGTCCAGAGCCGCTACCTTTAGGAACACAGGCGTAACCTTCAAGCAGGCATGCCGAAAATGTCCAGAGAATATCACAAGCTTACAGGATGTAAGATCCTTTAAGGCTGGAGGTCGGTTTGGGATTCTTAAAGGCAACCTGAAAGAATTCTGGACGCGTTTGCCATGTCCGGACGCATATGGCATGCAGCACCAAGCACTAATCTACCATGCTCAGGTATTATCTAAGTGTCGAGTTGGAGCAGATACGCAGAGGCGGGCTCATGTGGATTAGTTTCACATACAGTTTGGCAACATCAGTGCAAAATTGCTCAAATGGTGAGGTAGTGGTTGTTAATTCTAGCTGGTGCAGCCCTTGAAACTGAAAACGTGTAAAATGATTAACACGTACTTTGTCCCTACTGGTTGTAGGTCACCCTAAGTTTGCAGACACCTGACTGCGTGATTGACAGTAATATATCATTGGGCCATTCTGGGTAAAGCTAATTAGTGCCTCGCAGCCACATATATTGATGCTCATCCAAGTCTGAGTGCCGTCAGAGGTGACCCAGACGTCAAGGTCTGAATAAAACATTATAACTGACCGCCCCATCTGGTTTTACAAGCTGCAGAAGTGCACATACCTTCAGGCATAGACGTGCTAAAACATCTCGAAGACCGAAACAAATTTGGTATCTTTGTAAATGATTATTTGTACCATTTGCATCGGCAGAGTTTTGGATGATGATGATGATGATGATGATGATGATGATGATGATGATGATGATGATGATGATGATGATGATGATGATGATGATGATGATGATGATGATGATGATGATATTTTAGCAACACCGCAGAATCGTCCCACAGTGCAATGGTGTAAACATCCTCTGAGATGGTACGGTAGCATGAAGGCCGCATGTTTCTTCAAGACCACCCTCATCCAGAATATTTCTGATAAATTAAACTGTATTTTAAGACCACCTGCTATATGAGATCATTTTCCATTGGCATTAAGTGTGGTCTTTAGTGGTAGGCAATGCTGTGATTTTTAAACAAACCAGGGTAAATTGCACTGACAATTAATTTACAGCTACACTGTGACGCATATTGTAACCAACGTTATAGATATTATTTTCTGTTACATGCAAGGTTGGGACTAAAATAGGCCGATTTGCTTAAAAAAATTGACAGGTTGCTGAATAACATTGTTAGCAAAACTTTTTGTCAGGTGGATTAAAGGTTGGATGTCACTCCCAATTTGTCCCGGGATGCGATTTTTTTAAGCGCGCGCGCGCGCACACACACACACACACACACACACACACACACACACACACACACACACACACACTGTGTGTATTCCTTTTGTATTTAGGAAATATTAATTCTACTGAGGTATTATTCATACTTTACAAGAAACAGTAAGGTATTTCACGTGCGTTTTCTCTAGCTACAATTAGTCTATATTCATTTTTATTATGTAACAGGGGTCGCTTAGGAACAGTACATGTGGTCTCGTTCATTTCAATCACACAAATCAGAAAATTCTACCAGTCTAGTTGACAATTTAACATTTTATTTTCGTGTGTGTGTGTGTGTGTGTGTGTGTGTGTGTGTGTGTGTGTGTGTGTGTGTGTGTGTGCGCACGTGTGTTTTCGTGGTCTCGTTATATACTGGTGTACCATGATATGATTCTTGTTTTGATGTACAAATACTGGGTAAAACTTACTGTGAAAATTGCAGATATTTTACTGGTATTTCTGTTTTCATTTGATAAAGGCTTCAAAAGTGATGTAACTTCATATATCACTGCAAACTGACAGTATCTTACTGAAAATAGGCTATAGCAACTTAATACAAATTGTTTCGGTTTGCGAGCTGTCAACAAATTACCGCTAATTGTACAGCTTTTGGCCGTGCACGATTCTGGGAATGAGACACACAAATTACTTGTAAAAAAAAATATTCTTGCAACTCTTACCATAATTGTTCTTTCACTAGTTCAGGTTCCTTTTGTTTTGATGGATAGGCATAAATATTTATCTATTACTTCCGTATTCAATGGCCCATACTTACAAATGGTGTGACATTATGCTTTTCTATAATAACACCAAACCTGGCTTCTTGCATTTGTTGCAGTCAGTAAATCAGGATACCACGCTTACTTCATTTCAACTCCCCTCATTTCCAGAGATGAGCCAAATGGAATTAGTTCGATCGACCATAAGATCATGCTTTTGGTATCTTTCACATCTGAGTAAATGGTATTATTGTAAGAGCAGTCAGAAAACCATTCGGCTTAGAAGAGGAAGTAATCATTAACCCATGCTCAATCTATGCATCCACACGACCGCTGAAGGAAAGTCTCGACCTTTACCAAGACTTTATAAACAAAATTAAACATACCGTTGTGTCCAAAATTTTACAATCGAATGAGTGGTCAACTGTTAAATGCATGCTCTTGCCTATATGATGAAATAGTTGACGTTGAAAAGTTGCAGGTCGGACCAGGATTGAAATTATCTGTGTACAATAGAGCACCATGACAAAATACGTTGCTGTTTGGAAAGACGCCACATATTAGTTTTAACTCTTTGCCTGAGAAACTGTTGCTGACTTCAACAGTTTCCCTTGTCACGTTTGGGTCCATTGTTCAATTGGCACTGATGAAAGCTGTTGCATCAGTCTGCAACCAAACGCTGAAAGGGTTTAAAAAGCTCAAAATATCCAAGATCACATAAATGGGGTGTTTATGTAATAATCGTGTTCATACAATTCTTTTCAGTATTATATGTAAGAGTGGCTAAAACCCATCACAATAATGAAGTCAGGATCGAATATAATAGGAGATATTCATATTTAACTGCATAAGTGCAGACCTGCTCTGGTGCCCTAAGTTGCTAGGCAACTGGACTATGCCTCCGCCATGATGAGGGTACTTGTACCAGTTGTGTCACTTGACCCATTCAAATACAACAACTTTTCTTCAACAACAAAAAAAAAGAAAAGAAATAAAGAAAGAAAAGAAAGAATGAATTTTAAAAAATATGCTTTAAAAAAATTGTATGTTTTGAAACTTTGTGAAGGAGTTTTCTTATGCTTTTGCTTTTCCGAGTTGTTACTTTTATCATAGACGCTAATTTGGGCCCTCTTAATACAGGAATTTGCCCTTTTTCCTGGCGGCCTAGATGGCAGCACAAGATCATAGTTAATACCTCATATTGTAGAGGAGAAATCAAAGCAAAGCAGGCCCTCTGTTTACCAGCCTATATTGCTTTCCCCAGCGAATATAAAAGTTGGAAAGAAAAGCAGAGTCTGTTTAGCAGGCAACGGACAAAGCTGACCTCCAATCTACGTTGTTCCAGAACATCTGGCCGATCATTTGATGGTAAAACCAACGCTTCTGCTTGCATACTGTGTGAGCATAGGGCCTAGGGTACCAAGGTTTCAATTTACATTCATTTACTTCATGTTTCGCACTGAAAAGAAAGTGATGCATTTCCGTGGACAGGTGATGTACCGTAATGATGCGTGGGGGGGGGGCAGAAACTTAACTTCCAATCCAAATAATAATATTGTGATCAGGTAAAGGTGCTATGTGGTTACTATTGAAATCATAATACAGGACTGAGTAATAACCGCATATATTAAATCTAAATTTTGAAATATTGTCATGTAGACTGAATTGATTTGGTCTGTCAAAGACCAGGATGCAAGATGTCATTGACTGCTCCCAAATTGAATGATTTTTGAACACTTAAGATCACATTGACAATTGCAGTCTGATGGTTACGGCCACAAATGTTTGAGGATCCCAGGTGAAACTGAGTTCCAAGAAAAATATACATTAACTTCAGGCACAATGGTGGTTGTTTACACACATGGGCACGTACGTGACAGCTGTCCACATACTTGCTGCCTACTGTGTTTCGCATGCCAACTTTGGCAATGCACTGTATGTTACATGTTAGGGGCCCGCTAAAAGATTGAAGTGTAATTAAAAATGCAAGAAAAAGAAATAAGCAATACAGCGTGGGTGTTTCTTAGCTTCTTTTTTATGCATCTCACTGCAAGAACATTGGCAGTACTTCAGCAGCTGTCAAAGTAGGCTCTATAATAATAGGCGCCGTGCATGTTTGATGGTGCATCAGTGTCACTACAACAAATATCAGTTCTCTCTCCCCCCCCCCCACCAAAAAAAGAAAGAAAAGAAAAGAAAAAAAAAGAAAGAAAGGGCTTATCAGCTACACGTATACAGAAAGAACTTAAAACAAATTCTCATCAGAATTTAAAAAAAAAAAAGAAAAAAAAAACCATCTTACAATGAGCAGGTGACCGGGCCTTCTTTCTTTCACCTAACTACCCTGAGGGCTATTCATCCACACTTACACGGGGAGAATGCTGTCTGCACCTTGTCGTAATAAAAAGTTGACCCATTGCCTTTAAGTGACTCACACACTTATGAAAAACAAATTTTACTTGGGGGGGGGGGGGCAAATTGTGTATGCTGAATGATTTGGGGGTATAACCATATTTGTTGTAGATGTAGTTTCAGTTTGAATATGACATTAGGCAATTGTAACAACACGTGAACTTCTTGCCAACATGTCGGCTTATCTCTGGTGTCACTTGAATTTGATAAAATGTGCACAACCTTGGAGCCAATGTATCAGCACTTTTTTCAACAAATTCTTTTATCACAAATCAACGGTCCTGGGATAAAGATACGATGGGTCGATTAAGCAATTATCCTTACATTTTCTTAAGTTTATGTCTAAAATAAAAATGTAGCTATAAAAGACACCCATGACGTTTTCGTGGATTTTTTAAGGGACGAAAATCCTGAGTGCTAAATTGTATTTTTGAACCCTGTACAGAACTATCTGTCTTGAAAGAACATCCTTTAGGATAACCGCACTGTTGTCTCTCAAGACAGGCGAGACAAGTGGTTTGTACCAGGAGGTAGACAAAGCACAGAATTCTACAAAGGTGGTCTCTCAGTCTAGTGGTGTGTCAAGACGGGGACCACTGACACTGTGCATCCTTGGCTGTGACCTCAGTCTCCCAGGCTACAATCCATTATAATTTGCTGACCCATTCAACCTCTAGTTTCTTTTCATCTTTTAAAGAGCAGTGTGCACTGACTGCTTCAGACCTGCATGGGAGGCATTCTCGTGCGTTACTATAAAAGAAGAATTGCACTCACGGTATTTTAATGGCTCCTCTGCGTGTGATGCTTAATTGAATGCCAACTAACAAGACTGATGAAACTTTTCGTCAGGTTCGTCTGCCATAAATCCAGTCTCGTCAAGGTAAAAATATCAAATGCGCGTGTGGTAAAAGAAAATACGCACCATCTAAGCAAAAATGTTCATGATTAAAGAACCTGAGGGTGCAAAAAACAGCAAAATTTATTCTTGCAGATCAAATATACCAGACACCTTGTGAGACATGAAGAATAGGCCTATTGAGAAAGGGCACCCTTTGCACCTTTAAATTGCAGTGTAAAACAAGACATTTTTTGACCATCCTTGAGCTGTGCTCGAGGGTCTGTCATCATTGCAGAGGACATTTTCCTAAGTGAATTAAAGTTACACTTGGGGGGGGGGGGTGAAAGCTTAAAGTTTGTTGTTGGAACATTTGCCGGTAGTCTGGCGTGAGTGGCCTCTTCAAAGAAAATAATTTTATCATAGAGGTAACAGAAAAACTGTCTTACATGTGAATTTTACTCTAAGAAAAAAGAGAAAAAAAGAAAAGAAATAATCTGCCAGACCAAGAACACCACTAGTACATTAGCAATAGTACCAGCATATGGTTTCCACGCAACATATAATGTACTTGTAACTGGAAAGGAACATTTGCTTCACAGCAAATCTGTCTGAGTGCCTACAAAATGAGAACAGTTTGAAATGCTACACTTGACATTGTTCAGCATAATCTTAATTTTGTGTATTAGCCTTATTTGCATAAATTAAAATGCTACAACTTTGATTCTATTTTCATTGGATGTGGCCATGTCACAAACTTATAAACTGAAATTTGAATGACACCACTATCTGTAATAGTTTTGAAGCTATTCAAGATTTAAATTTTGTGTATTTGCCTTATTTGCATAAATTAAAATTTTACAATTTTGTTCCATAGTTAATTGGATGCGGCTGTCATAAACCCATAAACTGAAGTAGGAATGGCATCTCCATCTATAATAGTTTTGAAGCTATTCACCTAATTTGCATAAATAACAAGGGCAAGGCCACAGAATCGAGCCATTTTTTACATGCATATGCTATAAATTGCCTTATTTTCATGTGTATAAATTTTCACAGTTTTTTTATTTGAACCTGAGTTAAAATTCTTTTCTCACAGCATGTTTTTAATGGATTTGTTTCATGTGCGAAGCAGGCAGAAAAGAAACATGTAGCACTACAGCGAAATAAAGTCAGTTTACAGAATATGTCAAAATTTGTGCTGAAGGTCAAGGTTAAAAGATCGATGCAATAACTACAATATTTGCTAGAATCCTATGTAAAGGGCAAACAATAATGACATTTGCTAAAAATGTTCACAAATTGTTCCCCAGGCTAAAACTGTCACAGTCTTCATATTTTGTATATATAAACATAAGAAAGAAAGAGGGAGTTGATGGGGGATTGGGCGAGGGAGGGAGAGACAGACAGACAGACAGACAGACAGACAGACAGACAGACATACAGACAGACAGACAGCCCTGTCATCACCTCTTTCAATTTTTTATAGCAGGATGATTCAGCAGAAGTAGGACCCTTAACGATTGGACAGGGACCCTGAGCCACCAGCCAGATACAAAAATTGCCTTACACTTAGTGAAGCAGGAAATGCTGCTGTGACCATTGTCACTTGTACAGTTCTGCAAGCCTCCCCCCTCCCTGCACACACACAGCTGTGCAAACATGCATGTCCAGTGCTGAGGCAGTGACCCCATGGAGGTTGTCTACCTCTGTACCACTCCATTCCACCAGCCTTTGTTGAGCACTGTGAGGCAGGCTTACATATTCAGTGGACGCTGTCTAACTAAACCCTAATCTCCAGCCAATCAGCAGTGGGCAAAACTATTTTGTAGCCATACTGAACCCAAACATGCATTTCCCAGAACAGGGTTTGCATGGTGATTATGAGCTTTTTTACACTCTATCCGTTTATATTTTTCAAAATTACATTCAAAATCAGATGATTCAGAACTAAATCTTCAATAATAGGTGGAATCTTTCAAAGTTCGTCCTATGCACTAAAATTTACCAGGCCATTACCCCTGTTGACGATGATGATGATGATGATGATGATGATGATGATGATGATGATGATGATGATGATGATGATGATGATGATGATGATACAACTTTTAACCGTGAGAAATGTAAATTATTTAATACATATTGTGCCTGTCAATATACAACTCACCCTGACATCGATACCCCTCCCTTGCCAGAGATCACATACTGTACTAATTCTAGAGTACAGCATATAGCCTCAATTTGACCAAGAGAATGTTACAAAAGTCTTGTCCTCTCTTAAAAATCATTTCTGTCAATGGTCCTGACAGTATAGGAAATACTTTGCTCAAGAATACAACTGCCTCAATATGTAACTCCCTCCCTAAATTTTTTAAACTTTCTTTGAACCAAGCTAACTCTCCAAGCTCTTAGAAGTGGTCGAATGTATGCCCTGCTTACAGAAAGTCCAGCAGACAGGTAAAAAGTAACTATTGTCCCATACCCTCACTAATTCGCAATCTTTCCACAAAGTCTTTGAGCGATTAGTCTTTAACGGTCTTTGTGATTATTTTAACAGAAACATTACTAGTAATATGCTTACCTAAAAAACTTCAGGCTCTAAGACCGGTGATTATACCATCAACCAGCTTGCTTGCCTACTCCAAAACATGTATAGTGGCCTTGAACTATCTAAAGAAGCCAGAATGATATTTCTTGATGTGTCCAGGCCTTTGATACGGTGTGGCATGGAGGCCTCCTTTACAAACTCTGGCAACTTGGCTTATCAGACCAGCTGGTTGCCCAAGTTACCCGTCCAAACAATAGCAAAAAGTTATTTTTCATGACCAGTCTTCTTCATAGTTACTAATTAAAGGCGGTGTTCCTCAGGGTTCCCTTCTTGGTCCACTTTTATATTTGATTTACAGTAACGTTCTTGTAATCTTATATTTGACGTCCGTTTGTTTGCTGAAACTAGTTTTCTTGAATTATTCGATATTCCTGTACATTCTTCTCGCCGATCTTTTTCTATAAAATGTATTACTACTTGACCCCTACCTACCTTGCTGACCTTTCACCACCAAACCACACCAGTTGTACAGTCTGCCAGTCCAGCTCTGTGTGCCCCATCAAATGTAGAACTTCCCCTGGAACACTCCAGGCTTCCTGATGCCATCAGACAATGGAATAATCTTCCTTCTGACAGAAGACATGCGTGACAGACAGACGTAAGGACGCATAATATATGACCGAGTGATTACTTTTGTTACATGACAAACCTTTGGGTCAATAAGTGTATGAAGTTTCATGACACTAACCTAATGAGTAAAGGAATTACAGTGCAGACAAGATTTTACCCGGATATACCGCTGTGACCCAGATATTTCACCTAGTGACCTACTTTTGTTGCACGACACACCAATATGTCGAGATGCACCTGTGTGTAAAGTTTCATTATCTCAGTTGAAGGACAAGCCAATTAAAGCCCAGACACAAACAACTGTATTGCAGTTTTATATGAAGGCCTGACCATGACCCAGATACTTGACCTACTTTTTCTCCATGACACACCTTTGAGTAAATATATGTGCGTGTATGAAGCTTCATGAAACCAATTTAATGAGTAAAGGAATTACAGTTTGGACACAATTTTACCAGGATTTACCAATGACCCAGATATTTGACCTAGTTTTTCTTCAAGACACACCTTTTGGGTCAAGATATATGCATGTGTGAAGTTTCATGAAACTAAGTTAAAGTTTAAAGGAATTACACCACAGAAATGAATTTATGAGGATAGATGACCCACATACTTGACCTAGTGACCAACTTTTATGCATGATACACCCTTGTGTTGAGATACACAGGTGTGTAAAGTTTCATAATTCCAAGTCAAAGGACAACAGAATTACAGACCAGACATGAAGTGTGATGTAGCTTACATGATTGTATCACCCTGGCCCAGATATTTGACCTAGTGACCTACTTTTGGCACATGACACACCATTATGTCCAGATGAGCCTGTGTGTAAAGGTTCATTAATCTAAGTTGAAGGACAAGCAAATTATAAGAGAAACAAATAGCAGAGGCACAGATGGAAAAAGTGATTATTTTATGCCCCTCCTCTGGTAGGAAAGGATAAAAGGAAAGATAAGTACGTTTAAATTAAAAATAATTTTTTGGTCTGCCCTTTGCAAGTCATGGCTCCTCAATTGACCCCTTTCATGATAACCTGTAAATCCTGAGTACATCAAAAGGGGGGTGATGATGGGAAGTTGGCAGATGTCAACAGATTTCCATTGCACTTAACATTTAGTATTTTCAGGGACACTTTGGCCCCAACTGGATGAAATTTGAGCCCAGATAAGGTGATCAAAACTCTGCTTAGTTTTTACAGGTGCATGGTCACAAACTACAAGCTCTGCAGTACACACAAACTTGTGATGTTTTGAATGAATGTGTTCATTCCATGCAAAACAAACATATATACTCTCCCTCTCTCATTTACCCTGTCTCCCTCCCTCCAAAGCCTTTTCTTCTAAATCGAACTCCACCAGAATGTAATAGAGTGGGATTAAAAATCAACATTTTCGGACCATGAAGCAGTATACCCTCCCCCATCCCCTGTGTGCATTTTGCACACTCATGAAAGTGGAGTTCTACATTGTTTAATAGCCCCTTAAATGTTACAAAATTGAGTATAATACCCTGTCAGAAAGAAGACTATAATCTCAATCATTTTGTGTGAAAAATCCAAAAGTGCGGAATGGATATAGACAAGTATAAACTGACAGTGACAGAGAACGCTACATTATGTAATAAATGTTTACTTTTATTACTTCACATCATCCAAAACTACTTTTCAACAAGCATGCAACTGCACCACACATTACAAGTTCATGACATATTAAAGATATGCTGGCATGTCTTCACAGGCAGCAATCATGTGATTACCATTCTTTTTTTTTCCTTAAAGTTATAAAATAACACAATGTTTCAATGTACAATTTAAAGCAATATTTCAATATCAAATTATATACTTTGATGTTCATTTCATTATAAAAGTGTATACCATCCATTGTTGGTTTTATCATTCTGTATCACAAAAATACTTTGGCTTTGTACTGTATCAACTGTTTAGTCATAAATGAAACACTGGAAATCGACAGACCAGTATATATATATGTAAATATATATATATATATATATATATATATATATATATATATATATATATATATATATATATATATATATATATATATATATATATATATATATATATATATATATATATATATATATATATATTTACATATATATATATATATATATATATATATATATATATATATATATATATATTTGTACTCTTGGTACACTTTATGACATATTGTTATAAAAACAGCGAAAAAGAACAAATCACCTGTTGAATATCCTCTATTAATTGCATCAGTCTTGTTTAAAAAACTGGAAAGGAAAAATACCCTAACTACATGTATTATTGTCCTTTTGCCCAGCAGTGTTAAAAGTCACTGTTCACACACACATCAGGAATTATCATTTTGGTGTCTTTGTTTGTGCTTGTGTCTTATTTTGTAATATCAATTTTCACATAGTTTATCAAGACAAAGACTGCATTGAAGTATTGCTCCTGTTGATATTTTACATGCCATGCAATGGCCACTTTTGCATTTTGATACGAATCTGTAACTGTCAATAGGCATGTGGCGACGAGGGATACTTTCTGATACTGAACGGCTCCTGGTATTGCTCGTGCAAATGAGCAACATGGATGAAAAAGTAGTAGTTTTGTTCTCCAAAAGCACACTGAGCTTGACTATTGCAGGTGTCATCATTTGTTTGGAACTAGTATTCATTACCCCCAAAATATTAGTAACATCCCCATTTTCCATCAGTATGACTATATCACGACTACTGACATGTCAACGTCACCTAATAACATCATCCAAGATTTTGGAGGGAAATTAAGTCTTTCAGTGCCAATTAAGTCTAAAGTCGATCAACTAAAGTGAAACTAGTCTGAATTATCATTAGGATCTCAAATTTGTATTCCTCATAAAAAGACCTTTCATTGAAGTACCAGCATGCCTCTAGTTGCAAAGAAAATATCTCGAGTCAACAGCTTTTCTTGGCACGCATTGGGCATATTGCATCCAATGCGCGCCAAGAAAAGCTGTTGACCCAGTCCAAAATTTGGCACTTAAAGAGTTAATACATTGTATACATGTCCCATATTCATGTACTTATGACCAGATCAAACATAAGACGTACATTTAGAAATTAATTTTCATAATGCAAGACATAAATATCCACATGCAAAGTAAAAGTATGCGTAGCTTATAAACAAAGTACATGTACAAAATATATTTGGCACTTACAAACTTTTGTTATACTCCTATTTATCAACAAAGCAGTCAATAATACACTCACAAAGTACAAATGTATTGACAAAACAAGAATATCAAACATATTTTAAAAGACCTTAATTCATTTCACCAAGCTGATCTGTCCAAAGTGTTTACATGTATGTACCAAACGTTTATCATGGCATTTATAATGTCAATGAGGTACTTCTCAGTTCAATACTTGCTGTTTTGGATCTGTATCTTTCTGATTGAAAGAACTGCATGGCTTATACAGCATTCTGCAATAGTTGTTCATATGTAATAATGGTTTCTCCTATTTTGGCATCATAACTTTTGTTGGAAAACCAAGCACTAATATATATTATACAAGGTAACAACACAATGCAAAATCTTAAATATGATAAGTGGCCCTGAATCATGGCAAAATTCCACAATTCCACCAGCAAATACACATCTGAAACAGTGGAATGTACTACATGTTTCTAAATGTGGTGTACACAGATTTTTTCTGTTCTTTCTTTCTTTCTTTCTTTCTTTCTTTCTTTCTTTCTTTCTTTCTTTCTTTCTTTCTTTCTTTCTTTCTTTCTTTCTTACTTTCTGTCTGTCTGTCTGTCTCTCTTTCCCTCTCTCTCTCTTTCTTTCTTCCTCCCTCCCTCCCTCTTCCTTCCTTCCTTCCTTCCTCCCTCCCTTTCTTTCTTTCTTTCTTTCTTTCTTTCTTTCTTTTTCTTTTTTTTTTTACGGCAAATACATGTATGACAAATATTATAGCCCACTGGCACTGCAACCATCACAGTTCAGCTTTGGCCACTCCTGCACAACTGTGTCGTGATGCTACATGACATTGGAAGATGCTCCCACAGTTATTGCAAGTTTTAAGCCGTCCTGAAAACCAACATCCCAACCCATAAATTGATCCACACAACGCTACTGCGACAGGAAACTGAACACCACAAGTTCTGTTTTTACAAGAGATTCATGCAGCTGGCAGAAACTGAGAAGCACAAGTCTAGGTTTCCCCAGACACGTATGGGTACCAGATACTGAACTGTATGTACAGCTATTCCTGCTTTCTTACATTAACTTTGCTTTTCCATTTTGCCAATTGATGGAAATTACTGAAAAGAAAATTACACACATTTGTTCATTTAAGATTTTCAAATGTCATTGTTGTGTATACTTTCCTCTTGGCCCACTCTGGCTTAGCATTTTGCTGTTCACAGCAATTATTTTTGGTAAGGGATTAAAACATACATGTACTTTCATTTAAAATACAAGTTACAAGGCAATTGGACCTCCTTGAAAATACTGGTATGTTTTCTGGCATATCATCAGCAAACAAAAGATAAAAATTGAGTCAAAAGAGGTTATGATAATAGTTTTGGCTCTCAGCCTAAGACATATATACAAATAGATCAAATTAATCACTTTTTTCACCAATTGTACATCACAAGCCGGGAATCCATGCATTCCTAATTTTAAGGGTTTACTTTTGTATACATGTATATATATATATATATATATATATATATATATATATATATATATATATATATATATATATATATATATATATATATATATATATATATTATATATGTATATATTATTTCATACTTTTTGCACATATAAAGCAAGAGAGCTTTAAAACTCATTGGTACTGCAGCACCACAGTGCAGGTTAGTCCATTCTGATATGTTGTGGTGCAATACAGCAAATAGTTTGTCATTTCTATCCATCAACATATGTTTGTGTGATCAACATATAAAGTGATGGCTGGCATGCCAGATAACCCAAGAATACGTATCAAACTTATGTGCAGAATAATGGCTCCCGGTTAACTAACAAATACATAACAAGTATGCACACTAATACATGTAACTCATGGTTAACCCAGTAATACACAAGTAATCATGATTCCAGGTTAATCCAGTGATACATAGTAGACGTGCACAGCATAATGACCCCCGTTAATCCAGTGATACAAAAAGTGCACAGTGAAGGCTCCTGGTTAATCCTGTGATACACAGGAGTGTAAAATATATGGAGTAATGGTTGCTGGTGTGTGAAATGAGGCCTAATACATGCACACACTATATGGTTCATGGTTAATCCAGTGATATGTAACAGGTGTGCATTATAATTTATCCTGTTTAATCCAGTGATAGAAGTGACTATGCACAGTAATGGCTCTTGACTAATGCAGTGCTGCATGGAAATAGGACAAGTGTTGAATGCTTGATCTGCCAGAAGGCACCACCAGTGAAAGAGTGATCAGGTGACATCTGCTGGCCAATCAGATATGGCAGAAGTTGTCAGGTAATCCTTGTATTGACCAATGGTGCAACTAGTGATTCTAGTCTTCTGTTTTTTTTTTTATATTCCTGAGCACAGTGATACAGATTAATCCACTGATACATCCTTTCCAATATCAAACACAGCACATTCGTGGTGTCCTAGAGGATATACATGTATGACCACAAGTATCACAGTAATTCCCGGTTTTCTTCAGATATGCATGACAATCATGATAATGCCTCCTGGTTTCTCCAGTGAGGCATAACTGCCAACGATCATAGTAATTTCTGGTTTCTTCAGAGATGCAACATGCCTGTCATGATGATGGCTGCAGGTTTCTCCAATGAGACATGACTACCAGTAACTGAGCACTGTGATGGTTCCTGGTTTCTCTGGGGATGCAGTGATAAGTTTTGTCTCATTTATCCACATCAGATGCAGCAGGGAGGGATGTCTATGCACCACATTTAATAGCTTGCCAGCCTGAAACATAACATTTTTTTAGAGAAGAAATTAATGACAAAGAAGCACATACATAAACACATCAGTTCATCACATTTAATTAGATAGATGAAAACAGGCCAGATAACATTTATTAAAAAATTCCAACACAGTGAGAGAGAGAGAGAGAGAGAGAGAGAGAGAGAGAGAGAGAGAGAGAGAGAGAGAGAGAGAGAGAGAGAGAGAGAGAGAGAGAGAGAGAGAGAGAGAGAGAGAGAGAGAGAGAGAGAGAGAGAGAGAGAGAGAGAGAGAGAGAGAGAGAGAGAGAGAGAGAGAGAATTGCATTTATTTGTTTCCAAAAGGTGATTGGCTA
The DNA here is from genome assembly GCA_964020975.1 of Hermodice carunculata. Taxonomy (NCBI): domain Eukaryota; kingdom Metazoa; phylum Annelida; class Polychaeta; order Eunicida; family Amphinomidae; genus Hermodice; species Hermodice carunculata. Next base: position 27,775,706 of record OZ026615.1, on the reverse strand, counting down.
CAATGTTGTGGGCTCCACTGACTCGGCTTGTAAAATTACAAGGGGCAACAGGATTGTCTTTTTATGAAGATCCCCCACCCCCCATGCCATGTTATTGAGCATGTCACTGCTTCAGGAATTGATTAAACAAAGATAACTGAGTGAGGGAAGGAAACTCAGTGTATTATATAAGCAAAGCTCCCACTAGTGGGTCTGAGGAAAGTCTGGCTGATACTGTGAAAGAGTAAACTATACACACACTGCAATTACCAAGTTGCAAAAAGAGAAATGAAAACAATGTTCTGGCTGAGCAGAAAAAAATAATGAGAAAGATTGCAGGTTAACATGGTGAATTGAATTAAGCTTTGACAAGCTTGTTGTTTTTGACTTGACTGACTTGACATGACAAGACTTCCCAGTGAGGAGGGCATATAACATGAGATTCCTTGTGACTCCCCGTGACCCCAAGGCAGGAGACAAAGCCCTGCATACTGGGAAGAAGACACACAGACAAAGAGGTCTACCCCTCCCAGTCCTATCACTCACACCTCCTGCTGATTCATCAAGAAAACTTCCACATGCTGCGATGTGGGGCAGCGCTGTTTTACTGCTGGAGGGCCTGCAATCAGGACAACACCTACTGGCGTATTGGTCTTACTTTTAACTCCTTTCCTCCAATACAGGTTTGCTTCCCAACTAAAACTTTCCTCCTTTATCTTGATAACCTTAGATTGAGTCATGATAGAAGTTTTTAAGTTATACTGCAGAAAACCAACGGAACAAGAATTATTCACACAAAAGATTTTGCGTACTTCTGACAACTTTATGGAAGGGCAAAGGCCAAAAATACAAATTTTCCAAGACCAAAAGGAAGGTGTATAATCTAATTGAAAGCAATTGCTTAAGTCAGCACGTTTGTTAAAAATAGCATAACAAATGCATCAACATAAGCTCTGGATCAATGTCCACAAATTATATCCAGTCTTGCTTCTTCTTTTGTTGTGAAATGTTGTCTGGAGAGAGAACACTGGAGACCAGACTCAGCAGGGTATGGGTTAAATTTCCATTAAAAAAAACTTCCATAAAACAAACTGACAAGCAGCAGTTAGTGGCAGAGGCATAGGTAAAGCAATACTTAAACTGAACAAGCCCTCAATATGCTATTTGTGTTGTGGATAATAGTGCCATTTGAGTCAACAAATGGATATTTGCACAGGCTTAAAAAATCCATGTCTGCTTTTTTTGTACCCACATCATGCAGTGTTTATCACACTGTTGACTTAGAGATTATTGCAAAATACACTCCTTAGCTTTACAGTCTGACTAATATCACAGCTGCTTTCATAACATAAGTGACTTGGTTACCATAGCAACACCACATTTATGACAAGCTGTGAAGATATTTGAAATGTGTATAGAACATTTAGGAGTTATAATGTCCGTTGTGATAACATGGTTTCAATGAAATTGGAAGGAAAACAGAGCACGGGACGTAAAAAGAAAAAAAGCCTGGTCCAGCTCTGTCTGCGTTAGTTGGAAGTCAAGGGCTGTAAATCAACAGACAGGACAAAGACAACACCATTTCACACACTTCTCTATGAGAAATGGTCATAATGATAGCTCACACACCAGATCTACACCAATGTGATCTGCTACGGCAGCCAAAGATGGCACATCAAAACTGACTAGCTTGACACTTAATCTGGGAATGTACAAAATAAACAACAAGGTACATGCCTGTATGACAGGCAAAGTACATGCGTAAAATACATGGCAATTACCTTCCTTACTCGAATTTCTTGTTTTCAGATTGCTTTTCCTTAAATAAGCCCTCCAGATAGATAAAAAAGCATGGGTAGATGAATTGATTAACTGTCAATCTGCTGTAAAGCTTTAAGTGGTCTCCAAGCATATTTCTACCAGGTATTCACTGTTTACTATGTTTCTGTGTTTACCTGAAGACAACGTGAACAGCTTGCTTGCAAACATGCGTTTTGGAGTGCATGAAGTGAGTACGCCAGCTGGCAACGCACTCAAACAGTCAACTGTGCCAGTAAATACTCTACAAGATAACAGGAGTGTTCATGTATGTCATCGGAAACTGTTAGGAAACTCTTGTGTAAATTCACATTACCAACAGAGTGATGTATACAGTTACCAGTACAAATTTACGCGCAATGACCATGTGCTTAATGTACAGTAGTTTCATTTTAAATCTTGACAAACAAATTGAAAGGAAACTTCCTGGTCCCAAAGTGTCTATAAACTCTGGACATCTACTGCTTTCCATCTTTTATGGAAACTGCAGGGTGACACTGACCTTCAAACTGTAGCAAACTATTAAGATCCACACTATACAGTAGCATGTAGTGCAAACTTGGACAGGATCTGTCAATGCTACAGACCCATCCCCATCAATATGTCACAATCAAATATCGCTGCCATTACATGGCTTCCCAGGCAGTCTCCTAATCAGGCAAGTCGACCAATGCAAAGTGGAGTCAAGTCTGGTGTCAGACCTCCAGGCTGGCGGCCTCTTCACCATCACAGGATCCATGTGATGAGGCCATCATGTATCTGACCCCTGCTGCCTCTTGCTGGCTGACATGAAACATCATGTCTAGCCAGGCCCAACCACTTAATTCCACCATACTAATTCACCCTCTCTGCAAGGCCACAGATTCTAAAATTGGACAATTAGGCAGTTCCTCAATCTAAGAGTGGACGTGTTGGACAGGTGCCACTTTGGGTCAGACAGGAAACTCAACCAGACATAAAGAGATTTTTAAAGTGGATGGAAACCAAAATTAGCTCAGTAAATGTTGGGACATTCACATTGGTAAATAGGTAAGGTCCAGATAAACTGGTTCATGTGGGCTCTAAGTAGAGGGCTCTGTAGTCAGGCGGTATGCTGGGTATGTGTATTCCATTAGTTTTCATTGAATTTGCACCTATGTAACCTTACAATCCCTCAACCTAGAAACAAAAAACATCTTGTGGTAAATGGTTGTATAAAATCAAAATACACCTGTAAATTTGATTACTTTCACTGCAAAACCAGTCAATGTATTGCATATTACTTTGACACAGTATCTTATGGGAATACACACCTCTAGCCCACAAGAGTTTTGTGTACTGCATTGTGTATTCAGCCAAATACACATACAATTGATTATTGCGACCTTTTATTTTGTCAAGGTTTTTCATCATTGTTCACTGTAGTTTTCACCCCTTCACCCTCTGGGCTCTAAAGTCAGGGGGTTACAGATTGCTGCAGGCCAGAAGTTGAACTAAATGTAAATGGTGTGCAAGTGACTGCTGTTCAAAGTTATGTATCTTTTCAACATTGATACTAAACATAGCTAATTTATATATCCCCCAAAGCAACAAAAGATTAATTAAAAAATGAAAAAAAAACCCTGTCATATCACCTGTTGAACAAATAAGGGTCTACGAACTTCCAGACGTGTCCCTTTGTTCTTTCTAAACAGTTTGCCTGGCAGTTTTAGAGAAGATTTCTAGACATTTTGCTAAAACACAAACCATCCACCCTCTTCCCACCCCCACTACATTGGAACTGGATCCGCTTGACACTTTTCCAGAAGTCAACCATGTGAATTACCATTGCATACCCCCATGGACTTACATAGTAATCAATACAAATGTATGCATTAACTGACACTTAAGTGCCCAAATTAAAAAAAAAAAAAAAGTTGAAATTCCGGGGCAAGGAGCATCACCACACGAGAACTTTGTTTGACCTTTCCCCAGGGTAAATTTCCATCAAGTTTCAGCACAACCTGAGCGGCAGTTTTGTAGATGAGGTCAAAACAGCAAAAACAACAAAGTTCATTTGAAAATATGATAACACTGCAGTGCCAACTGGTGAAAGGAATTAAAGTACAGAAGTCCCTTGAAGCGTTCCAATGCAATCTCCAAGGAACTGGCCTTGCAGTTTCATATAAGATTTTCAAAGATTTTTGCCCACAAAGGAACACAACATTCATAAGAAAAAACTTTGAAAATCCATGAAGAATGACCACTAGAATAGACTTGTTTGAGTGCCGTCCAAGGTAGATCCCTACCAAGTATTAAGAGGATCTGACTAAATGTTTTGGAGAAGTTGACAAGATAACTGAGCACAGACAATGAATGCAGACCCATCCTACAAGCTTAGCTGACTGACAAATCAGTTGAGCTGAAAATGACAAAACTTAATTTTGGGTTTTACCTCACCTTACCATCATAGAAAGCAGCCTTTAAAAAATAAATGTGCAAGTTGCATTTGCCTTAAAATTACACTGGTTTGACAATGGGATGACTATTATTTCGAAAAAGACACAAAGTGGCCTTACAAATTAAAGACAATGAATTAATTTAACATTGCAAGCTTGTCCAAATCTATCACTCATCATTTCTGTTTCTGTTGTTTTGATCAGTGATTCATGCAAGGCACTCCCATCATCAAGAATTTTTTTTTTTTGTCTGAAGTCTCACACAATCTCATCCAGCTAGCCAGTGGATATTGCAATGACCTTTCTCAATTAAATGATTGTGAAAACAATTACCAGCTCACTGAATTGCTAAAAAAGAAATCAATGTGCTCTCTTTTGATACCAAAATACAAATACTTTGGAAGCCTTTTGAAGGAAAATGTCACAAAAAGGTTGGATATATGGTAAGGATTTCCTTAGGAAAGGCCAAGAGCTCTGGGCATGGTAACCATCACTAAGGATGGGGGTGGAGGAGGAAGTGATCAAATTTTCGTCATTTTTCCTTAGTTAAGTAAAGGAATACTGTAACTTCTTTGTCTGAGGAGCTGGTAACTGTGTATGCCTCTGTAGTAAGTTTTAGTGCATTCATTCTTGTACTATCTGAGGCAAAAAAAAAAGCTTTTCTATTCAGATTTTTTTACTCACAAGGTATGTAGTCCTTAAAACTAGTAAATTAGTTAATTATCTATTGACTTCAGCATTGGAAGGCATCTAATTTTTGTGGGTGTTTTTTTGTTTTTGTTTGTTTGTTTTTTTGACAGCAGTATATAATGTATACTACATTTAAAACATTCAGATGTTTTCAAACCTTTCACAAGACTACAATACAATACACAGCATCCACATATGATGGAAAAACACTAAGGGACAAAATGACAATGTAGTCCAATGTTTTTCTTTTTCTTTACATTCACTGCTTTTCGGTTTACCAGAAATGATTGTGTAGTGATATGCTATAACATGAGACTGTGCACAGTGTCCAAGGCCGGGGTCAGGAGATGGCATATCTTGAAATCATGCTTACTCCGTGTACAGTATCTGAACCCACCACATGTTATCCAATCGCTAATGCTGCAGGCCAGATCTGGTCATATTAACCCTTTCAGTACCAAATTTTGAACAGAGTCAACAGCTTTTTCTGGGTGTGGATTGGGCACAATGTGCCCAATGTGCACCAAGAAAAGCTGTTGACCTGGGGTATTCTCTCTGGAACTATAGGCGTATTGGTACTTGAATGAAAGGTCTTTTTACGAGGAATAATCTGGGATCCTAATGATAATTGAGACTTGTCTGACTTCAGTAGATCGACTTTAGACGTGATTGGCACTGAAAGAGTTAACTATGTCCATACAGCATTTCCATCATTTAATACAAAAAATTGATTTTCCTGGCACTGTTCACTTTGTTACAGATTTGTATTAATTAGAGTTATTTCCTACAGCATAATGGAGTAATGATTGACTATGGAATTTCACTTAATGAGTTGGGAGTGCAGGCCAGTCATACAAGCCAGGTGTTATTGGCATCTCTGACACGAACAAAGACCAGGTAATTGTAATGCTGCGCTTAGCTTAGCTCAGTCAGGTGAAAAGAAATCCCTCACAGGAAAAGACTTTGCTGCAATAAAGGATCCTCTGGCTTGTAAATAGAGAGGAGCAGAGACTACATGAGCTCCTTATGACATGAAGCCTCAAAACCCCTGTGTCATCATTATTTGGGTGTGGAGGGTGGGGGTGGGAGGGAGGTGGCAGGACTGTTTTGAATTTTTTGTATCTGCCATAAAGTTTCTGAAAGGTGCCCATGTCTACCACCATTAATTTAGCCGCCTGGCCAATATTTGTGGTACAGTATTAATGAGCAGAAATCAGAATCAAGTGCAAGTAGTCTCGGGAGCCACTCAACCCCAGAGTGCTGCTTCCTGTTACTGCCATATCCAAACAAGACACAGCCAGAGACCAATAACAGGGCCCAGGGACCAGTGACGTGACATCACGCAAACAGACAGACTTCACCAGCAAACATCTTGTACATGGATCAAGACACAAGACAAGCATGTAATTATGTTTATACATACATGCATACACTTGTTTTGCCAATGTAAATGTACAGACGCAACACTCAAAGCAGCTTAACTGCCTCCATATTTGCCAGTTTTGCCAACATTCTGTCACTTTTAACTTGAAGAGAAGGCGGTGTCTGTTTTTTGTTTTTTTGTTACTAAATGCTGTTATCTCCATACTAAATATATCCTGTTCTCTTGAGAGTATATTTGCACAGGAACATATTTACATATTGTTTCCAGTGCAGGCATGGAGCACTTGTCTGTTACCATGGAAACACTTTTAAAACTCTGCCTACCAGTGATGTTCAACATTCCATGGACATCACAGCAGTGTTTGCCCTTACATACACGCAACTAAGGGATTAGGCAGTGGTCTCAATGATGTCTTTTGTTTTCACTGTCTTAGATTCTAAACTGTTTATTACATTCAATTTACTCTACTTTCTACATCATAAATTTATTATCTTGACTATCGGTGGTATTACAGGGTCTCCAAAGGCCATGCAACGCTCGGAATATATGTCCACCACATGATCCTCAACGCGTCATTACATCGACTTTTTTTCCTCCATCTCGCTGCGCTGACAATAACAGTGGAAACCACTAAAGGAATAATCTAGATTGACAATAGAACCCTCAGCAGATTGACAAACAGAGATGCCAGCACCCTCAGGCAGCACGGAAAGGCAACTGACAACTCTATCAGCGAAAGATAATATGAAAGGTCATATGTAAAAGTGTTCCCTGGGTAAAACACAAAAGACTCGTGGCTCCTGGGTCACAAAATCTACAGCACTGATATTGATGTCTGTGACAGTGACAGGGAGAAAAACAGCTGATGCCCATTGTCTATTCCCATGCCACACAAGCCTATACCCACTAGCTACCCACGTATTATGGGCTAGTATTGCTGCCAGATATGATAGCACGGTGCTGCAAGTGTTTTTATGCATGGGAAGATAGCGGATTCAGGCCTTAGTGGTAACCAAGTTTATGTGGGACATTTGTTCACATTATTTAACTCATTCAGTGCTGATTAATATAAAACTTTTGCTCACCTGAATTAATATAATTGTTTTAAATTCCTAATGAAAGGACCTCTTTCTTCAGTACCATAGTAGTATAAAGAGTATATCTATCTTATACAGAAGAAAAAATGGGCTAAGTCAACTGGTTTCCTTGACACACTTGAAGCATATGGCAAAGACAACTGTTGACTCAGTCTCTAACTTAGCACTGACAAGGTTAATACAAAATGCCTTTTCACAAGGGTCAAAGCAAATGGTCTTTTCACAGGGTTGATATATGGAGAATCTGACATGGCTGAGAGTGAGTTACTGTTTTTCTCAAATGAGTGATCGTTGTTGGTGGGGAAAATCACGAGTGACTGCAGGTCACAAGTGATTTTCCCCACCATTGGGTCAAGTCATTGGGTCAAAGTGACCCAAAAAGTAGGTCATGAAGTGGTTTTATATACAATGTATTCAAGTGCAATTTTGATCTGGAGGCTCAATTCCCTTTGCCATTGATGTCCAAGCTATACCCTGCCAGTACAAAATCACCTCTTCCAACTTACAGGTCTGGTGACCTAACAAAAATAAGTTGAGGTCAATGATCTTACATAACATATTAGCATTGGACATGATCTACATGTATATATCCATGTCTAATTCAATTATTTTTTGAGACATGGAATTTTGTATCTTTCAAGATATATTAACTCATAATTTCTGTCAAAGTACAGGTGGCGCCACTAGTATCATATGCAAACGAGATTTGACCTCTTCTACAATCACACTACATTTAATGAAGATCCATAAGAAATTAAGGATGCTGGACAGGTCACAAGATTTTTACATATTGACCCATATATTACATAATACTATTGGTTTCACCATCAACATTGATGTCGACATGGATTTTCATACACTTTATAAGTCCTAAAAGTTATATGGGCCTAACTAAAAAACTGTGGCCTTGCACAACATTCACAAGATGACCTCTTACATTCCAACTGGCCATTTGACCTTGACCTTCAACTTTTACAAAGAACTGTTCAAAATGTGCGCCCTGCATCCGGTTTTCCATACAGGGTCTGTTTGTTCAAATTAAGAAATTACTTTTTTCTGTTATTGAAAGAAAAATAATAATTACAATAGATCTGTAATTTATCAGACAACAGCAGTCTGTTGGTCATTGTTAAAGTTACAGTACAATAAGAAGGTCATCTCTGATGCAAGATATAAAATACATTTGGGCACATTGCATGCACTGAATTTCCAGTTATTCATTAAACTTGAATCCGAACAACAGACTGAGCCATATGCACCCAATATTTTGCTGGCTATTATTGGTAGATAGTAAGAGGTTCAATAAATAAAATAAAATAGACCATAAAACAGCATATATAATATCATTACTGAAGCTCAGAAATATTTGCAAAATATATACTTTTGGTTTCATATAATTATTACACACCCACCCCCCACCCCCACTCCCGATCGTCCCATGACTATCCTCATTTACAAACCATTGGGTGGGGAATTAACAATTTTCAAAATGGCAGCCAAGTTCATGTGGGTTAGTCCCGACTGGATATTTAGAAGATGTAGAGAACGTTGCCGCAATAGTGGATACAGGTGTGGAATTACCGGTGGGTATTTAGTTATTTAGTAATAAGTTCTGAATGTTATATGGGGCCATCTTGAAAACTGTGGACTGTATGATGCTCACAAGCAAAAAGTTTATGGACAGTCGGACAGATGGACAGACTGACAGACATGAGTTTAGAGTCTTTGAAGCCTGCAAATTATCCGATTTTGCATATGACTCTCCGTTAACATTAATCTGACTTCTTTTTGTGAAAGGTGTTGACATGGAGTCCAAGGCATCATGCCACTGCTACATTGCAATGGACTCTCACATTGCAACAGACTCTCCTCCATGCAATGGACATAGGGATGGACCAAAGTTCAATACAATACTCTCTGCTAATAGTGAGTTTTCCAGTCTCAAAGATGGGAAGTTTATGTTTGTATCTCCACATATACATGAAAATAGAATGGACTTCAGAAACAGCTAGAGTTAGTGTGCTGGGGTCCTACTACAATGTCACCAGGATCACTACTGTGTTGAATAAGTATTAAAGCTGTCGAATTTGATGTCTTCATAAATTTATCTACAGCGAAGAGAGTGAAAAGTATACAAAATACTAGCTCCATAACAGACGCCACTTTGCTGAACTTCAAAATAGACAAAGCTCCATATTGGTGGAGCGGAGAAAACATGGAAATTGATCTGTTTAGCAGGCAACCAGTTTGCCCTGACCAGCACCAGACATGTTTGGTCTTTTTCCAATATGTTAGTTGAACATGTGCCTCACCTTTGGGTTCCACACCACCACTTTCTTTTGGTCTCCGCCACTGACTAGTTTGTCCCCATCCAAGTGCAAGCATCTCACTACGCCTAAGTGCTCACGAAACACAAATTTGATCACACCTATCAACAGAACAGCACCATAATACAAGGCTGTGGTAAACATGCAGCAAATCTAATGCGTAAAATGCTCAGCTGAGTGGGTGTATGGGTGAAGCAAAACGTAAAATTTATCTACAATTCAATTGAACACAAGTGAACATCAGTGCAAAGTTAGTGATGCCTGATGGTCCAGAGTGGGTTGGATCACTCCTGGCATGTTGTGACATGCTCTAGTTGCAACAGTCACTGGGTAAAATAAAAATGTGGCTGTGATGAAGCTAAATCATGCAAAATGAGACAAGAAGCATTGTATACGATGCACTATCATAGTCACACACTGAATAAGGCATGCAGGTCTCCTAGACATATAACTTCACAAACAGCATATGTTGCCATTTAATATCCATCTGAAAGAGCATATACACAGTCCTAGGACTATCTGGAATAAAATATCAATGTGCTTTCACTCTTTATGAAAGCTACATTGTCGAGGCATTTATGTTGTTAAGGGGGAGCGTTAATTAAGAGATGAGTTGTACTGAAAGTTGATCAGTACTGATGCTATCTGATCCTCTGCTATACATGTGTATCCTCCACCAGTATCTGTAGATTTTGAAAAGAATGAAACATTTACCTGGTGCAACCACTATGGTACTATACTGAGTCATTGAATACAATAAGAGTAGATATACATATATGTATATACGATATATACATGTATACCCATTTCCCACACATAAGTAACAGTCTATTATATACAGGCTGACCAGTACGGGTCGTTCAACATACAGGTAGCGAGAAGACTGATCCCAGTGGAGATTGGAGTGAGAATTAGAAGAGAAAACAAGTCTCCAAACCACACCAGACAGCAACCCTGAGGACATCCTCCCATCAGTAGTACAGCCCTGGACAGCATATAACAATGTCTGGTCTCAAAGATAACATGAAATAGAATGGCACTGTACAAAGAGAGATACCATGAAATAGAACGGCACTTTACAAAGAGACAGCATGAAATAGAATGGCACTGTACAAAGAGAGACAGCATGAAATGGAATGGCACTGTATAAAGAGAGACAGCATGAAATAGAATGGCACTGTACAAAGAGAGACAGCATGAAATAGAATGGCACTGTGCAAAGACTGGAACCACAAAGGAGATCTCCAGGGCAGAGTGACAGAGATTGCAATGACAAGATATTTGGCACTCCATGAACATACTAGACAGAAAGACCAGAAGTCAACAGCAGAACTGGTGTTGGAAAAAGCCCTCCATGTGTTCAATACAGAGTACCAACAGGCAAATGTAACAAAGTCCATGGCAGCAGTGGACTGTGCATTATTTACTGAGTCAGAATAATGAAGCAGGATGTGATATCAAAAAAAAAGTGATATATTGGATGATACAAAGCACCTTTATCAAACCTATACTATACTAAAAAAAAAAGTGATTCCACTCCCATTAAAATAAAAGGGGGGGATGTTTGTTTTATTTATTTTTTTTACAGTATACATCCTTTATCACATTGTCCCTCCAGACTGGATGGCAAGGATGTGGCACCTGGTAAATATTTTGTACCCAGGGTTTTGACACACAATGAAACATTCCCCGGGCATATCTTCAGAAGTGAGGCAGCATTTAAGCTGCTGTAGGTGGAAACCATAAATTGTCACATTACTGTCATATTAAATCCTATCAAATAGTTCTCACCTACATGTAATTACCCTAGCACAAGCACACTGTGGGCCTCCTTGGTATTGTCAGACACAGCAGCAGCTGAAACCACTCAACAATGCCCAACATCACCTTTGTTACTTTGGGGCACAATTACATAGTCTTAGGTTGCTTTTAATAACCTGGACTTCCTGGTTGATATGAGTGAATGGCAGATTATTCCGACTGGTGTTATTTTCTTTCCTTAAACTGCATAAGAACACAACACAAACATTACGAAACTTGCCAAAACAGGACATGCTGGCTGTTGAACACGAGGCAGGCTATTTCCTAAATTGGCACAATTTATCAGTCGTAATCATATTTGCTCTGCACTCGCCACATCCAACACGCTCTCCTTACACCCAATTAGGAGCTCAAATGTACCAATGTCCACCCACAGCATTTGACAACTGCTTCCTTGAGATTGCTATTCCTATAATCAGTAGTTCTACAGAACTTAATATGGCAAGGGTCAAGCTGAGCCCCATGACTGGCTCCATGAAAGCTGATAAAAGGATTCTGGTGGCCAATCAATGTTGACATTCTCAGATTTGATAAAATTTGTTAGTTGTTGATTCTGTTAGTGGTCAATTATTAAAAGGGGACCCTGACCAGAAAGTCAGACCAGTCAGTACTGTAAATTGCTTTATTTTGGCATGTATAAATTTTCACAGTTTTTGTATTTTTCACATTTCACAGTAGTTTTGATTTCACTGTTTTGGACATAATTCCCATTCAAACAATGTTAAGTAACACTATTTCACTGTGTTTTTATTTTCACGGTTTTGTGCCATCAGCAAAATAAGAGAAAATAAGAGTACAGTGAAATTAAAGCAATTTACAGTATATGGACCACTGGTAGTCACGTCCTCCACTGGTAGGTTATTTTTGTGGAAATCCAAATTGATAGTGGTATGCATGATCTTATATCCGATAGGCTAAGGAATCTGAGCAACATGTACGTATTCTTATGGAAGATGAGATGAGGCAAATAAAATTTACAGGTGATATTTTTAAAGATAGGATAAATTCATAAAATCTAACACAGAAAATGATTTAATTTGTTTCATTATTTCACAGCAGGGACACTCAGTTTATTAGCTACTCCAGACGCAATAATAGTAATGTAACACTTTTTAATCTTCCATTAATAGTCCTATTTCCAACAGGCCTCTTTTCAGATGCTGTACAAGTTCAAACTTCTCTTGAAATGCAGATGAATAAAAAAAACTGTTTAAGTTGTACACCTTTCCTTCCATGCATTTTATAAAAACTTGTATGAAATTTGTTTTTTGTTGGAAATTTTCACAGATTCATGTGAAAGCTCTGCAAAACATTGCAATGGAAGACGAAAAAAATCAGTTATTTCATTGATCAATATCCTTAAATATTACAAATCATGAAAAAAGAAGTATTGTGATCATCATTCATTTAGCTGTCCCTAAATTTGGGACAAAAATTTGCTTATAAGAATGATTTAGCAAAGCTCTGATAAAATTATCAGAGATAGGAGCATATCAGTAATAGGCGAGTTAACCATATTAATAATTTATGCTCATTCAGGAATAATAAAATGTTTATAATCTGCTCTATCTATCACACAATTTACTTATATTCTGTTAAAATACTGTCGTTGTTTATTCAGATGACTTTTATCTAATCAAAATTTACCCTATAAAGACCTACAAGGCCCACAAGGTTCATTTTGTTCCTGCCATGTTTCACATTTATATGGCATATTATCATTGGTCATTAGAATGGGACATACCATAATAGTATGGTAATGTATTGTGATGTGTATGTTATTTCACGTGGCAACAAAGTATGGGTGTATAAATACAAGTATAAGGTGACCACTGCATGTGGACTGCAGCACAACAATTTGAAGCTTCAACTGACGAGGGAGCGTCTCACTGGACCTGAAGGTGGCCATGATGCATGGGATAGATCGATTGGTTAACATCTTGACTTGAGATATGCCTATGCTGTGGGTGATTGATAAAACAAGCTCTGTATGTCTGCAGTAGGTAGTTCCTTTATACATGTATTGAGTTGCCTGTACATGTACATCACCATCTCAAAGGCTTCTTTGACAAAATTAAGGGGCAGTGATCAATGGATCCCATCCTGTGCATGTCTGAAGAATGGGCTTCTGTTGTGTGGTCTTTGTCAGCATTAGGTGTGTCTTACTGATAAATAAGTGTGCTAGCATCACTCTCTCACAGGTCTGGTCCCTAAAGGGCACCTCCTGTTTTGTACTTAATGCTGGCACCGACAGCGCTATTAATGGATGACCATAGGTGTTTGGACTTCCATTATGTAAGGATTCACGACAAGATGAGCTTGATCTGTACTCATCTCTAGGCTGAGAACTGTAATGACAACCTGTGAGGTTTCCAGGACAATCATAACTTGCAAGGCTTCCAGGGCAATGGTAACCTGAACAGTTTTTAGAACAATAACCTGCAGGGTATTTCAGACAATGATATCCTGCAGGGTATCAAAGATAATGGTAACCTGCAACGTTTCCAGGACAACAATAACCTGCAGGGTACACAGGACTATGATAACTCACTGGGTATCTGGGACAGTGATAACCTGCAGGGTATCTAGAACAATGATAACCTGTAAGGTTTTGAGGACAATTGATAACCTGCAAGGTTTCCAGGACAATAAAAAGCCTGCAGGTTATCTTGAACAATGATAACCCACAGGGTATCTGTGACCATTATAACCCACACGGTATCTAGGACAATGATAACCTGCTAGGTATCTGGGACAATGATAACCCATACAGTATCTAGGACACAGATAACCCACAGGGTATCTACAACAATGATAACCTACAGAGTATCTAAGACAGTGATACCCTGCAGAGTCTCCCAGGACAAACCGTCCTTATTCACCTAAAACGGCCTTGTCATCATAACATGTAAAGTCTCTTTGCCAATTTCACCTCCCCCCCACACACACACACACCATCTACCATATTGCAGCTTTGCAGGTGTTATCTAATGATATTCATTGGTCATTACAAATATAAATGGAGCACTCATACAAGTACATGTATATACACTTGGTATACAGTACTAAACCAAACATGAGTTTGTACAGAATGTAAGACCATCAAATTGTTTGGGGAGTTTCCACTCAAACTTGGCAAATGTGCTGCCAGTGGGTTGACTTATGAAGCAAGTTCCCACATGCTAAAATATGATTAACTCATTCCATACTATGGTCACAGGCCTTGGTCAGTGCCAGAACCACTGACTTAAGATTATAGGCATGCTGGTACTTGAACGAAAGCTCTTTTCATGAAGTATTTAAATATGCAATTGTCATCTTAAATCTAGGTAAATATATGTAAATATCAGGGACTGGTATGGAATGAGTTAAAAAAAAAAAAGAGAGCACATCAAAAAGGTGCCCTTTCTAGAATGGCAACTATGGGAATGGCATCTTTTTGAAATGTAAAGATGGCCTCTGGTTACACAGGCTCTATTTGAGGGAAACCAAAGTATACGTGTTTGTATTTGGACAATAAAATAATCCTTTGAAAAGGACACTTTTTCCATAAAGCTTGCCTCCAAATATAGATTGAAACAATGGAAGTTTCAAAATAAAATTCAGGCTTGGCATAATTATCATATGCTCTCTTTGCACAGATTCAATAAGATGACCCCAAAGAAATGAGTTACCAATGTCTGTGGTTTTTCCTGGTACATATGTAAAGCATTGTAACTTTGAATCTTTTACAAGTTTACCTAAAAATAAACACTGTGGTAATTGTGTGGTCTTGATCTATAAATTGTTGCAAAAATGAACAAAACTTGGCAATAATTCTAAAATAAACATGCCATGACATAGACTTTAAATTATATATTTTTGTATTCTCAGTACCACTGTCCTGTTAAGGGTAGTGAGAGCAATAGGTACCCTTTTCCCAGAACTGTGAACTTTCAAAGTGTCCCATTATTTTGAATTTATATTTTAAAATTTATGTCTTTAAAATTACAAATAAGTATTCTTGCAAAAAGAATTCAACATTTTTAACTTAGCACTCTAATATTTTCAAATAAAAATGATGGAAAACAAATTATGGGACAAATTCTATGTAGGTCTGTAATCATTGAAGATATTATTTCTTTAATATATTCATGTTTATGTACGCAGGTGGCTTCTTTCCGTGTTATAAGTCAATATAAGTGGAAACTTCTATGCATAAATGTAGCAAACACATATGTACATGTATAAATATTATACATCCAGACAACATAAAGCACCATCTAACCAACATCAACATCTGCCAACAGGCAATAAAATAAACACATAACCCAACATCTGGCAGCAACAAAACAAAACACAAGGCACCTACACTCACAATAGTCTACACTGTATTCTGTGGCAGTAGTGACTCTAAGGGCATTTTTTTTTTCTTTTTTTTTTTTTTTTTTATTTGATTTAACCCTTTCCCCCTTAAACTGACCCCACCTGGCTGGCAGGTCAAATGTTGCCTGCTTTGATGGTTAACATTAATTTCAACAGTATATTGAAAATAATTTGAATGAGCATTGTAGATGAGACCTATCCAGATAGCATATCTGAGGTCAACAGCTTTCCTTGACCCATGCCAAGGAAAGCTGTTGACTTGTTCTTAATTCAAGGGAGAGAGGGGTAACTGTTATCGCACTGAAAATGCAGAGTCCAAAGTGCTTGTATAACCTCCCTAAATGGGAAAATATATACAGTCCAGTCTTATGGGTATCATTGTGGTTAACTGAAAGCCGAGACTAGGAAATACTGAGTATTTCCTAGTCTCAGCTGAAAGCTAATGACATTATGCGCATAGACTACAGTGTGGCAGGGTGGGAGCCCAGCAGGGAGACTACCTGGTAGTCCCACACCACTATCTTCTTGCGATCTCCTCCACTGACCAGTCTCGCCTCTTCACTGTCCAAATGGAGTAACCGGACAACACCGATGTGCTCCGTTAACACATGCAATGGCTCTCCTGTGGTATACAAGGCAAAGGAATAACATAATGTACTGGCAGGAAACCCAATAATACATACAGCTGCTTCTAATGACGACTTTTTAAGATTATATGCTGTTTTGTCAAAGCCAAAATGCTACAAACAATATGGTTTTATTAAGTTATCTAAATAAAAAATACAGATAATTCATAATTCAAGGACACATATTCATTTGAGTATTTACATTTTTTTTTTTTTGTTTAAATGAAGCTTGGATCAGCAGTTCTGTAACAGAAGAATCTTAACATATTACTGACATCACATGCATGTTACCACAGTTTGGCTTTCACAGGCAGCAACCAGGAATATTCATCTCAGATAAACATTCAAGTTTTTTGTTCCTGCAAAAAGAAACTGGCCACATTTTTGTCTTCACTGGCAGCTCTCCATCAATGATCTGGCTAAGTATTTCCATCCAAACATTGAAAAGTGTGGGGTTTTATGGCTGGAATCTGGTGGGCAGAACCCTGAGAGTATGTCCAATTGTATGCACATTACTGAAAGTCTGTAGAAAATTACACAATTTGCAGACAGACTGACATCATTTTTCAAGCAATGAACAGATGTAATAATTGATCTAGGTTATAAAAAGCTTAATAACCCTCCCAAGCACTGAGCTTCCAAGTGGCTTTCCATGACTGACTTTTTCATGAACATTACTGCATGCACAACAGCAAACCAAAATTAGTTTGTACAGGTTTCACCTTTTTGAAAATATAAACTGTCAAATATTGTTGCATTAGATCTTGCTGTGTTGACAGGCTACAGTAATGCTCCATACCATGAGCATCTCTACAACATTACTCTCTCATAATTATCTAATTTACTACCATGCAACCAATAATGCTAAACTAATAGAATTTCATTGTTAAAGCACGCATATTTCCCTGGGCTGCTCAATAAATGATCCATCCATCATCTGCACTTTTTATTATTGAACATTTGTTTTTAATTCCATTCCCATCGAAGGGATATTTCCAGCATTTACTGCAAGGATAATTGCATTTTATCAGCAAATGTTCAAACTTTTTTCCCCTCTTCTGAAAATTCCATAAGGAAATTACTACCAATTTAGATTCCTACTGACTCATTCATTTAAATTGCAGCACACAAAACTGTTTAAATGTGAGCGTGCATTGTTTGGCAATAAACGGACTGTCAAGTGGTCTGCCATTGTTGATTAAAGAATCAGCAAATCCCAGGGACTAACTGGGCATAGACATGCCACTCTGCCAACACCATGGAGAAATATATTGAATCAGATTTATCATCAATACAAATATATCTACATGTATGGTACAGTGTGTATGTAACCCACTTATCAAATGACAAATCTAGCATTAACTCTTTCCATACTTTGCAGGTATGGTGCTAGTCCATAGTTTTTGTATGAAAAATATATAGGATAAAACTGAGGGAACATAAAATTGTATTCAAAATGTTTGGCTGTAAGTTTGAAATACTTTTGTCAGACTTTGTCCATGCAGTCTTGGTGCCTTGGCAAATCACAGGCATGCATAGCACCTCAGATGTCAAAGATACCGCATTCCAACTGTGATGGAATGAAAATGGTTCCAATTGTACAAATAGCATGCAACGCATACAGGTCCCTCAGCCACCTCAAATACTTTTGGGGTTTTGTTTTTTGTTTTGATTGTTTGTTTGTTTTTGCTTTTTCTTCTGGTTTTTTTTTTTTTTTTTTTTTTTTGTATTTTTTTGTTTTCATAATCATTACATACTAGTTTCATGTTTTTTGTACTAATCTCATGCTTATGTTTTCCTTTATATATACGGGGGAGGGGGGAGGGGGGGCACTACCCATATTTCAGGGTGGGTATGCTCCACTGAAGGTACAAAAGCCAGACCCAATGGGAGCTGAATCAATAGGAAAATAGGGGGGTCTTTGGGAGCTGGTATTGACACAAAGTACTGGGGTAGAAGTGCACCTCCCAAAAGGGAAAAGGAGCTGTAACTGAGCTCAAATACAATTTATGGGAGTCTTTGGGAGCAACAATTAAAAATGTGGCCTTTAGGATCAATGGTTTGAAAAAAGGGGGTATTTGAGAGCGACAAGTGGTCACAAAAGGGTGATCATTCCCACAGAGTCTACCCATAATGCTAAGTAATGGGAGTATCCCCCCACCCCACCACCCCCGTATATACCTAGGCTTACTATTGGAATTGTTTGTTGAAAATCCTTGAAAGAGAAACAATCAATGTGGCACCTCAAGCATCAATTGCCAGGTCATGAAAAAATTCCTCCCTGTCAGACAGGCATTGCATTGTCAGAAAATGACTTAATGAGTTTGTGTGGCCTTACCTCATGTATCTGTTGATCAAGGTCATGCATACAATTATTCATGAACATTTACAT
Organism: Hermodice carunculata; assembly: GCA_964020975.1. Classification (NCBI taxonomy): domain Eukaryota; kingdom Metazoa; phylum Annelida; class Polychaeta; order Eunicida; family Amphinomidae; genus Hermodice; species Hermodice carunculata. The sequence continues at coordinate 27,756,790 of OZ026615.1, read as the reverse complement.
ACCTAGGCTTCATGGGTGTAAGTACTCCTGCACTGTGTGCAATTTCTCTACTTGGGACTATCATGTTGACAAATTGAGTTACTACGGTGAAAAACGTCAAAGGGTTAATATGGTGAAAACAGTGAAAGTCATTACTGTGAAAAAATTGAGTTATGGTGAAAAAAGGGTTAACTCATTCCATACCGTCCCTAATTTTTCTATAAATTTACCAAGATTTAAGACGACAATTGCATATTTAAATTCTTCATGAAAAGAGCTTTCATTCAAGTACCAACATGCCTATAGTCTTAAGACAGTGGTTCTGGCACTGCCTGGGAAGTCAAGCTGCCGTGGCCGCTACTGTAAGGGCAGCTGCAGCATGACTTGCCAGGCAGTGCCAGAACCACTGACCAAGGCCTGTGACCATAGTATGGAATGAGTTAATATGGTATTGGTGTGCTGGCAATGGCTTCCTATGCACTACACCAGGCAGCCTGTATGGTCATTAACCATGCATATCTGCACTAATTTCATGTGATTTCAAGGTGGCTGTCTGAGCAGAATTTGGCACGGACAAGAGCACATGTAATCATATTAGGGGCTTTAATGGGAATCACCAACAGATTCATACAGTCTGTCTGTAGGCACATTAATTGCCTGTCTCCATATCCCTGGGAGAACCACACACCAGATTTGTTCTATACCCAGCCCTCATTATTCTCCATTATTAACCCCTTTCTTCCTCATGTGACTTTCCACAAACACTACCACATGTATTGTTTTAATTACACATGTCAATGAATATACCGAATGGAATTGTCAATAGTTTCATTTAGTTCTAGATATAGCAAACAATATTCCAAGTTCAACCTATACATGTACTCGAAATGAAGCACTTTTGCATAACACATGAAGTGATGCCTAGAAGGAGAAAAATGCCATTGATGGGAGCTGTGTTAAAGGGGTTAACGGCACATCTAGTCTGCAGCCATGTGATTAACAGATAAAATTGTTTTTGGCATCTGTAATTAATCTGATAGATTGAATTGAACAAGACAAATCTTGTATGGTGTATTTGATTGGTTTCCCTGGGAAAACTGGCATCTGCTAGAGGTCTCGGCACTTGTAAGACTTGTAAATGTGACAGTCCTGTCTCAAACTAGGCGTTTGGCAGTCAAAACTGGCAAGAACACTCTTTTTTATGTATCCTGTAAAAAACACTTCATGGCATAATCTCTATGCATTTTTATTGACTGGAGTGTTGTGTTGTCAATTGTGTCAAAACATCACGCGCAAGGTCGTAGCTGGCAGGCAAAACGTGCAGGACAGCCCTGGAAACGACAATGAAAATTGGAATGGCACTGATTTGTGTAATCATTAAAATAACTTTCCCCACCTCCACTTCTAACCTAAAATTCCCCTTTTTGACCTGCCTGGGGACATTTACAGTGCTGACAAATATGCAATTTTCTCTCAAATGATTAATGGGTACATTACAATAACATTGGAAGCACTGAGCACCTTACTTTCATGGTGGGATCTTGGGAAAATAAGGAAAAGAGAAATTATAATTTCAGTGCATTTCCAGGGCTTTTCAAACTTTTGAAACAACAAACTGGCCATTTTCCTTTTATTTACTGCCAAAGACACATAGAAAATCGAGTTTAGTTCTGTTTGTCTTCATGGAAAATATCTTAAATTAAAGGAAAATAATGCTGATTGGAATTGCTTGTAGGCATACAATATTTTGGCTGGTCACCAAAATCAATAGTTTTGACACGTACCTGACCAAAAAGTAAGAAGGATGCTAGACAGGGCATTGGTGCTACAGAACATTAATACAGCTTCCAGAAATGAGTGCATCATCCACTCTGAATTGAAATTATCTACTCAACAAAATTTTGGCCTTGACAAATACCACAATATTTCCATAAGTTCTATCTTATATATATATATATATATATATATATACATGTCTTGGGTGGTTTATGGGCAATTATACACTGCCCACAAAAAAAATTTACAATGGAATAGGTCCTACAGCCGGTTTGTGGGTCATGCCCATTGTCTGTGGGTCAATTATAATCCTCAAACCGGACCATGGGCAGTATATACCAAGTGTAGCTTACCACAATTTCTGGGCATTTATAGCTTCCCATAATATCTGGGCAGATTTGCTAGTTTGTACGTTTCTGAAACCCCCTAGGTAGCGCATTGAATTTAAGGCAAACATGATTTATGGGCATTTTTCAACTGCCGATAAACTGAACAATTGCCCACAAGACGGTCTGACGATTACAATTCTGCCCATGAACCACCCAAGACATAACTATATATATATATATATATATATATTATATCCAGAATAACTGACATGACAGGAACCAGATCACAAATATGAAGAACTGATCAACTGATCCCATGATGAAATGGTATACGGCTTCATTGTGTACCAGTAAGTCTTGATGTCTTTTGTCTTCACACAGGAGACTGGCAGCCAGTTGATGCTGACTAGATGAGACTGCAGTGGGGGAGTCCATTAGTGTGTCCATGCAATGTTTATGTGTGACCTGTCACTTCATGGTCCCTTGGCCCTTGACATAATCTAATTCAATTACCATCTACACATTTGTCTGCAATTACAGGGCAATGTTCTGTCAATGGGGCTTAAAGTCATGTATCTGCAAGGCTCATCTGCACACTACAGTACCATAGACCTCTCCATGTAATATTACTTTGGTCAGACATTTTCTTTCACTTGCAGGCATCTACATCAAGCATGTAATGACAACACTACAACACAAAAAGACAGCAACATACAAGGCTAAACCGGTTTGGTAATTGTATCATAGAGAGATGACACCAGGGATAATGTCCCATCTGGCAGAATATCTTATATAATAGGTGGCTGATGATTCCTTTGTGACCAGCCATGACTTGGTAATAACTGACCAAAGTAAGTTTTTAATTATCCATACTAGTCAACATCAATGCTGGCAGTATGACCAAAGTACACATCCATACTGGTTTACATCAATCGTAGCAGTATGACTGACTGACACGTCCATACTGGTTAACATTAATTCAAGCAGTATGACTGACTGACACGTCCACACTGGTCAACATCAATTCAAGCAGTATGACTGACTGACATGTCCACACTGGCCAACATCAATTCAAGCAGTATGACTGACTGACACGTCCACTTTGGTCAACATCAATTCAAGCAGTATAACTGACTGGCACGTCCACACTGGCCAACATCAATTCAAGTAGTATGACTGACTGACACGTCCATACTGGTGGACATCAAATCTGGCAGTATGACTGATTGACATGTACAAACTGCAGTACAACTTGACCACTGGGAACTGCATTACTGAATGAGCAATGTTGACAGCATTATGCTGGACACATGTTAACAGCACCACAGCATTACTGTTTGGCCAATTGATGGTAACATTACAACCATCAGTCAAATGCTAACACCACTGCTTATTGACAAGTTTATGCTAATATCCCTCCTAACTGACAAATCTAATGCTAACAGATCTACAGCCTGATCAAGTGCCTGACTCACTGACCCTTTCATGCCCAAATGTACATATATGTTGTGGCTGTCTGCTTTATGTCTTTACTTAAACTTCATTTAGGCAGAAAACCTTTTTTTTTCTGCGCATTATCAATAAGGCATATCATCAAGATTTTAATAGTATCCCTTGGGGTGGGATGGGTGTACTGCAGGTGGGGCACATTGGGCCAACCTGTGCCAGGGAAAGCTATTGACTCAGTCATATTCAAACCAGGAAAGGGTGAAATTGCACAGCTGACATTTTCCAGTCGCAAAACAGACTGCGACCACTGCTCTGTGTACAGACATTATAAATGACTGACAAATGCCAGCACCACCAAGTAACTGGTTTATGTAAACACTTTAGCTGTCTGACAAACATAAAACAATTGACTGACAGATGTTGTGTTGATCGACAAACTGTAGCATCATGATTTAGAGTTCCCAGCAACATGATAGACTCACAGATTTGTATTTGTGTCTTTTTGTCAAGAACCACTTCCTAGTAGTCATTACCAGCAACATGATTGGTTCCCCGATGTTTACACCATGACCAGATTACCACCAACATGGCTGGTTGACTGATGTTACACGATGGCCAGATAGCCACCAACATGACTGGTTGACCGAAGATTACACTATGACCAGATTACCACCAACATGATTGATTCACCGATGTTTACACCATGACCAGATTACCACCAACATGATTGGTTGACCGATGTTACACCATGGCCAAATAGCCACCAACATGACTGGTTGACCGAAGTTTACACTATGACCAGATAGCCACCAACATGACTGGTTGACTGAAGTTTACACTATGACCAGATTACCACCAACATGACTGGTTGACCGAAGTTTACACTATGACCAGATTACCACCACCATGACTCTCCTCACCAGTGTACACTATAACAAGTATTATTATACCTCAGAGGGAAATCCGTACACGTGATTGGTTAATTGGGCATGGGACAGTTTTGCCTGTCCACTTCTGTGAAAGTACTGTCCACCGCTCACTGTAGCGCTAGATGGCGCTGCACCTCTGATGTCGCCAAATGTATAGAATGTGTGTTATTAAAATCTACTAAATGGAAGCTTTGATGTTTTATTGTTCTTCCGTATAATAAAACAAATGGTGCCCTTGGCCTTGGGGGACAGGAAGAATTGTGAACCTTCGGGATGGACTGTCCACCCTCCGCTTCGCGTCGGGTGGACAGACCATCCCTCAGGTTCACAATTCTTCCTGTCCCCCTCGGCCAAGGGCACCATTTGTATACTGACAGCCAACCACATATGCATGAAGTGAAATGTCATATCTGAAATGAATGTTTACGGCCAATTATGACATGATACTTACTTCCAAATTGGTACAAATTGGAGAAATAAACATTGATGATATTGTTAGATCTTTATCAATCAAATCAGTCTTAATAATCAGAAAAAGCCAAGCAAGTCCACCTTAGCCATTCCCTCCTGTCATATGTGCGCCAGGTCACCACACTGCCAGGCCACTGTCTGCTGCTTGCCTTTGCTGCTGGTGGACAGCTCTTCAAAGTTTAGCTCAATGTATTGGTCCTTGATGCTTGGTTATTGAGGCTCACTGCCTCAGCTAGTCAAGTCTGTGGTCCAGTCACACATTTTCAATTTTTACTTTCCAAAAATATTTTACAGATGGATCTTGTTTTCAATTTGCCATGTCATGGATAATGACATGTATGATAAAAACATGTACAGTAACCTTTTATTGAAAAGGTGTTGCATATACTAGTTAGTGTATGCATGTATATGTAGTTTTACATGTTATTTCAGTTCTATTTCATTTTTTAATATTCATCCAGTTGATGTTTTATGTGGGTTGTCCTGGTTAAATATTAAACTGAGACACGAAGCTGCAATCAGAATAACACATTCTGGTATTTCAGGTACCTAAACATGTTCTAATAATTAACTCTGGAGGACATCTTATCATCTTTCTGACCATTAAAGCCTTCTCCAGCAATTATCTGTTTAACCTGTTTTATTTAAAAAGATAAACTACATAAGTAAGTAAATAAATAGGATGGATAAGGTATAAGGTAGGGTAGGGGTGACAGACAGACAGACAGACAGACAGACAGACAGACAGACAGACAGACAGACAGACAGACAGATAGATACATAAGAGTACAGAACTTGACATGGATTTTTGGTATTGATACATGTGTACTTTGGAAGTGTTGCGTGGCATTTGCGTTTTTGTAAGGTCAGGCTTATGGTCAAAGTCCTCACCACCCAAGTTTTGAAAGCATTTCTCTCAACTCAAAGAAATAATTAGGTTAGAAAAAAAATGATGCACAAAAACATTGTACATGCATATGGAACAGAGTAAAATCAAGTTCAGTGCAGCATGACTGTGAGAGCACTTTTGTGGGATGTGAGGTGGAGGGATCAATGGGGTGGCCTGCAATCACCCTTCAACCCTCCCCTACCCCTCAAAGCCACCTCTAATGACCATGAAGAATGCTGTCATAAGGAAACACATTCACTATTTCAACTATTAACTTGACTGGGGCTTGGATCAAATTAACGATATGGGACAGTTGGTATACGCACAGGTAAATCACTCAGCTGAGTTCACTGACTTGTATACAGGGCCAGTACATTAACATGCATTCTCAAGTTGCCTCAATTGACTGTAGATAAGATAAACTGACTAAACTGTCTCATTTCACATTTGTTAAAGAAAATTTTATAGGCAGGTAAGCACCTAATGGAGGTCCATCATTAGCCCAGCCTGACCACCAGTGACATCAGCTAACAACATGTCACAACTTGTATCGCATGGGGCCCCCTTTTGGTTGTCCTCCATTAGCATCATGGCGCTCTGATACATTGAAAGCGAAACTCTATCCATGTACTTCTGGAAGGGATATCATCACCAATTTGTTGGTTGTACTTTGATAAGTCCTCTCTGTTGGGCTTGATTTATCTAGCCTTTAGGCAGAGATCTTACGTTTCTAGATGGTCTGATTTTTAATGCAGTACTCAGATGTAAATTGCTGTCCACCTCATTGTTTTACTTACATTTATCAGAATTTTGGTCAGATTTGTGGCTGAGACCTGTTATGGTGGCATGATCCAAGTCAACAGCTTTCCTTAGTGTGGGCAAGTTGCAACCCCTACCAAGAACAGCTGGTGACTCGGTCTTATCCTAACCAGGAAAGGGGTAAAACACAAAACTTAAATTTGGGAATTTGCAGGGGTTAGTAGTGGGAGAGAACATGCTTTCTGACCTGTCCACAACTAATCAGGAAGTAGCATTTCTGCACAAAGCAAAAATAATATTTCTATGAAATCTGTTAATATTGGTTTGTTAGCATGTTGGCAGTGGTGTTTCTCAACATTGTAAGTGCTTCCCCACATGAATAGAATTTCGATGATGCTCTTGTGTGAATGAAAATAAAGGCTGAACTGACTGATTCTCAGACATCTGTTTTACGTTTTTTTTGTTGTAGTTATTCTGTTTAAACATTTCAACATTTTTAGATTTAAGTTTAACATCAGTACAATATATCACAGTTTATTTAATTAACAGTCTTTCCATGATTTTCATGGAGATGATTAAAATTTGTATTATTATAACCTATTTTATCTGAATACATTTATACAATTTTGTGTATATTTAAAATTCAAGATGACAACCCTGTCCTCTTGTGACCTTCAAACTGTCCTATGAAGAAAATCGTGAACTACATGTATGGAACTTTTTTAGATATACATTAACACGCAGAACTTGATTGGCTAAAATACTGGGGAAAAAACCTGATAGATTTGAATAAATATTCTAAAATAATTAAGGGGCAGTGGTAGCCAATGGCCAATGAAATCAAGTCACCTGACCAACTTTTAGAGATTTGAGTCTATTGACTCAAGCCTCCCAAAACTGATCCTGATTTCGATCCCATGCTTATACACCCTCATCTAGGTCTAGGCTTTTATTTGTCAAAATTAAACTTGTCAGCAAAGTTTGATGGTTAAATTGTAGGCCTAATATGGATCCCTCTTGATTTGGGTTCCCAAGACAGATTTTCTGCCTATGGTACAAATGCTGGCATAGTGTCATTAAGTAAAAGACTCTGGAAATTAATTGTGGCTGAATATGCAGCATCCAAGATGGATGCCAAGGAAAACAACATGGCGGACGCTGCTTGAAACATAAAGTGAAACGTGTATTTGTATTACCACTGCAGCTTTAACTTAGCAATAAATCAACAGCAGCATGGGTTTATGAATGTGTGTGGTGATAAATACTTCAATACATTGTGCATTTCATTGAGTTTATTACACACAGGCATTTATATCGGTTTTTGCTGCTGTTTTTACACTTTGAGATCACATCAGAGGAGCATGAAAAACTGACAATTAATGACTGCAATGGCAAAACTAGCAAAATCTTCATAAGGCTTTTATGACATATGTATAATTTCAACACACTCAAATGAAATAATATTGTAATTCCTCTGGTTTTGTATCTCATTTCTTTTTTTTTGGGGGGGGGGGCTGTCTCTTGCTGACTTAGCAAATGAACATAGCTAACAGCCAAGCAGTCTTGACCAAAACCAAGTCCCTGCGGGCCCGTGTTATGCCAGCGAGGACAAAGATTCTGGAAGCCATCTACCTTTCTTCAGTACTCCCACACACACTCCTGAAAAACATCTTCAAATCATCTGAGCAATATACATTCAAGCAGATAACCCAATAATCCTAAATGGCAGGTCTGATAGAAGAACCATTCCGTTTACATTGGTCCCACGGTACATAATGCCATATGTAGCATATTCAATATCCCAGACTTCCTGCCCCTGGCTCTTGTTCAATACATAGACTTCCACATGGTCTCTGTGGGACCACATTTAAGCACCGTTTCTTGCACATCTCCTTTTTGTGTATGTGTGTGTGTGTGTGTGTTGGCCATTTAACATTGTCAGAAACCAATACACAATCCACATTTGGAAATGAAAAGTAGCTAGAATACACCCAGTAACAGTGTCTTGGCCCAATGGTGTACTCTATATATACATAGGGTACATGTACATTTAGCAGTTGAGCTTCCTGAAAGGTTGAGCAAGTTTGAAAAGGCAGCACGCTCAGTTTAGCACCTTTGGATGGATTTCTGGGTATGAATAAAAATGTCTTTACAATGTTTTGGAGGCAAGCTTATTTTTCAAATACTAAATAGACATTGACACTTCCTTATACATTAGTCCCAGTGTATTGGAGATGTCAGAATATTGAATAGGTTAAGCCAAGATAAAACTTTACATTTTCTAATAAAATACATGGGCCAGTTAAAAGCAATGAAAATTACATCAACAACGGGTGTTTCACTGACATTAATGGCTTTGCCTCAGTTTTTTTGCAGACCACAAGGGGGATACAGGGTTTTTCTCATACTGGGGCATTTTTACTTACCATACTTGTGTGCTGGAAGCCTCTTTATTTACCATACACTGGACCAGCCATTACCTCTAAACTTTCTTATTTCCCATGCCTTGTACTGCCACATACTGGGACCCCCTGCTACTCACCCCTTGTTATAGATTTAATGCCAGAACCCATACAATCTGACAGTATAATGGTGAGGACCCTCTCTTCAGGTGTCAATCTCAACAAGATGGCCAGGACCTGCCTCAGTGGCCCCTACTGGAAAAATGGAACAAACTTTTAACCCACATGGCCCCCCAGACCCACCACCATACATATTTAAAGACGGATTTCCTGAAGACCCAGTGGCCATAAGTCTAAAAGCCTACTCTGTGTCCCACCTGGGAACACATGATGAGCACTATAGCCCAGCTGCATCCCCCGTGAGCTGACCATGAGCTGCACGGCCATTAACAGTCCATAATTCACACAGTCCAGTCCCTGAACTCTGAAGGCAGCATGAATGATGTATGGTGGACTGTAGTCGAGGAATAGGTTGTGTCTGCTGACCCACAGACTGCAGAACTTATCAAGCTAATGATGTGGTAACAGTTTCTCGTGAGCTGTCTGAATGTGAATGTTAGAGGTCACTCACTGAGAGAGAGGTCTGGTTATTGTCAGTGATAATATGAGGGCTGTCACAACACTCTGCTGAACCAAGTCATAAACCAATCATCAATTTAAGCTGTTTCAGTTTTTCAAACAAACAATCATGTCACATTTGCTTAACAAGTGCATGTACTACATTTTGTTTAAGAAAAGATACATCTGCATGTAAAATCTTACTGCGGAAATGAAAAACTATCAGGCGAGGTCATGATAGCAACTGAACCAACAAAAACTTTCTAAATGAATGTCAAACTAGCAGTGTTGGCAACAGGAGAGTGAAGGAAATCAGCAAGTCTCCTCCATGCCAAGGACAGAAACACACGAGTGGGGGGACTGTGTGGGCTGCACTCCCCTCCTTCTATCCCCCCCCCCCCCTTGAAGCAAACTTTCTTGAAGAAATGACAAAAATGGCGCTATTAGGTGCATTATTTTTTTAAACTTTGTATCGCTTCTAGGGCATCTGAATCTTTGCCTCTTCTCTTGCAAAATAAATAAATAATCAATAAATGAAATAAAATAAATATTCAGTCCCACAAAGATTTCATCTAATTTTCAATATTTCACAGTTTGATAAGTGGAACAGCTTCCCCACAACATATTACACAAGATGATGAAGCAATACCCTTACATAGGGTAACTCTATATTCAGCACTTTTGATTTAACTTCATGCAGCAATGCTCCTCTTATGCCATGAAATTATGTATATATATATAGGTATTGCAACAACCACAATGTTTGAGGCTTAATCTATAAGATGCAAGGCTACTGAATCCAGGCCGTAAATTCTGCAAGACTTATGCAAATTCTGTAAGAATTCGTACCAATGAACCAGTTCCTTTAAACATGAATGGGTTAGGGTCAGTACATAAAAGTAATGATGCTTATAACCTGCAGTGCAAACAATGCGTGTTGCTGGCATGATTGGGTTCTCTGACATGTATGTGTGGGCGCGCCACAAGGGTGTACAAACAGTGTGTCTTTGACGCACAACATGAACATGTCAGCGACTTCAAAATTACACATGATATCGTGATGAAATTAACTTAAATGACAATTGTTGTGATACATATCTATTTCATATTGATTATTATACATGTATGCCATATGTACATGTATGCTTTGGCCCTTTATTGTCAATAAACTACTACTATGTATGTGTGTGTATAGGTATGTATATATGTATGTCTGTACATGACACACATATATATGTAAGTACGTGTATGCATGTGTTTCATGCAGATAGATAGATAGACAGAATAGCTTTATTTGGTCTAAACAATATTGCACAATGTGTTACAAGAATAAATTTATATGTTTAAAAACCAGGAGACCATACATTAAGACTCCGAAGAGTCGCTGACATGTAGGCCACCCTAAAGATATACTATATTTAATTACTATGTTTAAACTCATACGCTATAAGATTTCTAACACATTACTACAGGCTGAATGATAACAGAGATTACAAAACTTAAGTTGATAGACCAAGTGACAATAATAATACATATGACTAATTTCGTCTGTTGCAGACATGACAATTAATAATGTTACAGTTAATTTCATAGTGGTTAATAATATGATTCTTAGCATATTGTGAGAAGCCTTTCAAGGAGTGTGTGTCAATTTTTGTCATAACTATGTCAGGTAAGTAATTTTCATTAATTAAATCCGGTATTTTATGTCTTAAACACAATCGATTAATTTTGGTATTTGTAAATAGTATTGGGATCACTGGGGTTAAAATAGGAATATTATGCTCTGTTGCATCATATCTATGTGGTATTGTTACAGTTCTTCTGGGTCTATCAGTGTGTTGTATCTGGTGATAGTTGACCATATCATTGAAATAGTTAGGCAACATATTGTTTTTGTACTTGTAGTATATTTTGATACAAGATAGCTTGAATATATCACTAAACTTAAGAAGACCAAGTTTTTTTAAGATAGGAGATGTGTGTGCATTGTACTTGCTATTATTAATAGATCTTATGGCTTTCTTTTGCAGCTTTACAAGTGTACTGCAAGAGTGGAATCCCCATGTAGTTATTCCATAATTCAGTGATTTAGACAAAGCAAGTAGCCAAGAAGAGGCAACTGGAACTGTGCGACGCGTTTCGACCTGTCTAGGTCTCATCAGGCACTGACAGGGATTTCAAAGTGTTCCATATATATATAGTCAGGGGTAACAAATACGTTGCTACGCTGTGTACGTATGTATGCATGCGCATCTATGGACTATGGCCTAGTTTCAATTTCGTTACCACGTAACTTCAGTTTTCAAACCTGTGTTTGAAATGTTTATTTCCCATATAAGGAAAGTCAACATACTGGTTCAGGGTCAACCAGTGCTAAATACTGGAACCCATTTACCAGGTGAACTGCGTGTTTTTGCACCTGATGCCCTATCACAGGGGCTAGCAGAAAAAAATTTGTTTGTTCTGCTGTGGTAAAAAAACTTTAAATCCCTTGGTTTTTATTGAGCACTACTGTGACAATAAATGTACTATAGATCATATGGAGAAGAGCTCGATGTAAAAATTTAGCATTAGACAGAGCGAGTGAGCTCATCTCCCCATGAAATTGAGGCCAAAAGGCTCAATGGAACGCAATTGGTGGATCCAATGTTTCTCTCTCTCCAGGCGCAACTGTTTGGTGCGCTCGAGGAGGGGAGGGGTTTGGATATATTCCAGCACCTGGACTTGCAAATTGAGTCCACTGTGGTCTGGAAGGGCAAAGTGTCATATTCCATAATTCAGATGTGGTAAAAATAAGGCATTGTAAATCAGTTGTAATATACTTTGGGGCAGTAGGTTTTTTAGTCTAGAGAGTATGCCACACACTCGCGATAATTTATTTGATACATAATTAACATGTTTGCTCCATCTAAGATTATGATCTGCTTGTGGCTATTGCTATAGCATAGTCACGCATCTACATGACAAAATATTTGATTAGATAAAAGTAACACCTGCTCTAAAGACCACCTGTAGTATGGGACCATATTAGCTTGAAGGCCACCCTTTCAAGACACTGAAGCTTGGAAGTATGTGGCCTGCCCAGACAAAGACACGTCATTCTGTAGCCATGAATCCTATACGTACATGCTATACATGTACTCATTCAGTTGCATTTACCATAAGGGTACTTTTGGGCAGTTACTGAAGTGCATACATACATACATACATACATACATACATACATACATACATACATACATACATACATACATACATACTAATATTTACTTCATTTTGCTAACATCACTTTGCCACCACAAACATAGACCTATTAAGACTTCTAAATTTCAGCGGGTATTTAATTCTGCATTTTCTTCACACTTGTCTGGGAAAACACTAAATATGATGCAAAATTAATAAAACAGACATACAGTTTGGTAGGCCAAAAGCGCTATAGTTAATGTTGTCTGTACACTTACATGTACCATGGACATACAGCCATGTTGAGTGGATCTCCCATGCACCCCACTTTTGCATGTAGCCGTACAGTACCAGGCATCTCAAAACTGGAAAAAGTCTATTTTGTATGTTTTTACCTAAATTGTAACTTCTGTATACCTATTAATGCCAAAATCTATTTGTCTATTAATGCTAAAATCCAATGACCCTTTCAGTGCCAAATTTTGAACTGAGTCAATAGCTTTTCTCAGCATGCATTGGGCACATTGAGCTAAATGCACGCCGTGAAAAGCTGTTGACCTGGAGTATTCTCTCTGGAACTATAGGCATACTGGTACTTGAATGAAAGATCTTTTTATGAGGAATATGAATCTGGGACCTTAATGATAATTCAGACTTGTCTGACTTAAGTAGGTCGATTTTAGACATGATTGGCACAGAAGGAGTTAACTTTGTTGTTTCAACCTGTTGCTTGTTAATGCAGGCATAATGACCTTTCAAGATTGAGGCCTATTCAGTGTATAACAAGCCGCTGCCAGAACTATTAGTTTTATTATTTTGTCAATAAAAACACAATTACTTTTGCAGACTCAAGCTTCCATTAGATGTTCCATAATTAAACTGTGCAATTTGCCATATTATATATGTATACATTAGTCTTTTTATTGTTTATGCCCACATGGCTGCATTAATTTTTATGTTTCAATATTTCCATGTAATATTTCTGCTATTTACTTATACCAAACACCTCAATGTGACCCATGTAGCTGTCCATTCCACTTTGGTTTCTACTTAATTACTGACAAGGCAGCAGGTTATAAGTAATGCAAGTCTTATAAAAGCCCAAGTGACAGATCTCATTTAAGATAATTATAAATTTGGCCACACTCTTGTTCACATGATTCCAGAACAATTACACAGATGATGCAGTCACGATCGATGTCCTCACTTTCATCCCACAGGCTTTTAAGAAATCACGACCCCAATAAAATTTCACTTTCCTGTTACTGTTAGGATATAACTGTAAATGTACATGTGATCATGCATGACTATAAGGTATCAGACTTCAGGTCAGAGAGAGGAACATCTGGGCATGATGAAAAAATGAATGAATGAATAAATGAATAAAACAAAATATAAAAAATAAAAGAAAACTTAAAATAGACATGACAAGTTCCCATACTTTGGGATCTATCTTTATGTGCATAAATCTAAGCAAGATCTGTGAAAATAAGCAAAGAGAAAAAAGGTTCAAGATTTTTTTAAAGATTGAAATCCGAGCCAAAGCCTTTTATGTAAGTCTATGGGAAAGTACTTGGTGGGTCTGTACCTGTAGTCAATATTTGTATTTCTATTCAGCCTGCTGGATCACAACAAATCAGTTCCATCATGCAAACCGATTTTTCCACAAACATTTATTCTGTTTAAGCTAATGTAACTGTAAATATATGCTGATAAATACAACAAAATTATGGATTAAGTCACAACGATCAAAGGCGTACAGCATCTGAAATGCCACTGTGACCTATGAATCAGCACACAGTTCTGATGATAAGCTTTAACCCACACAGTAAGTAGGATAGCTGGGTAAGGCCTCGTATTCTGACAGCACTTGGAGCCTTTGCAATACTTTGTGGAATGAGATTACCAGATGCTGTGATTTTGCCACCTGTGCTGTCCAGAATGTTGCTCTTATACCCTTTCCTGCATGGAGACCCTCACATCCCTCTCTGGACTCATCTTCACCCGCGTCCCATCAGTGTTTTTTCCGTTCCTCTCCCTGTTGATGCGTGCTCTTCATTACCCTATGACATGGCTTCCGCCATGTTTTTTTGCTCTTGCCAGTCAAGTCCAACAGATGATCCAGGTGTTAATGCACATGTTCCCCTAGGCAGATCGCTCATCTGCAAGGGTTGTTCAAAATGTCCTTCCAAGCCTCCCTGACTGTAAAGAAAGATTACTGCTTTTCTGTCATCTTACGCCCATTTGGTTTTTCAGAACAGCAATTACTAGACCTCGTTGAAGGTTTCTTCCAATGCAAAAAGTTGGACTACTAACTGTAGTCAATCACAGTGTGTCAAAGTTGAAAAAAATACCATGCAACTATAGGAGTTGCACGGCTGGACACACTTAACATGATAGTTTCAACCTGCTTAAAGGTTGTACAAGCCTCATCCTTAGTACTTCTGAGGCCAACTTGCACATAAATAACATCTGTGCTCTATTCCCTTGTGTTTCCCAATGCTAAATGATCTGATAATAAATTTAAAAAAAACAAAAACAAAAAAAAAAACAAACAAAAAAAACAGTTTCTCCTGTTTGATGGTCCCTTTGTTTCTTTGACATGTTTGGTACATAATCAAAGTGCAGAGTTCGGCATATTCTGATCATTATGTGCCCCTTAGTCAAACTGTTTACAGTGATACATGTATGAAGGCTCCACAGGGAATTAAATATATCATAAAGTATACAGGTCTTGTTCCAAGTTTTAAGGGGATGTCATCAACATGAAGAATAACCCATTATACAAATATGCTGCAGCTGTTTATGCACACACACAAAAAACTGTGCAGTCAGCCTATCATCTACATGTAGCTGTGAACAGTAGCTACAACATGCCCATTGCTTTTGGATGACTCACATTTAAACCCCCTGTGAAAGATATACATGTATAGCTAAAACTAAATGTACAGGTAGACTGGTATTGTTCACTGACTATACCCAGCATGCTCTCTCAAGAAACTACTTTGCTCTCCCCACTGTGGGAACTTCCTGTTTATTTGATACCCACATCTAATATAAAAGTTTATATCCAAAATGAATATACCACTCAAATGTCTCAGAATATCCCTAACATTAACACATACATGTACATGTATGAGAAGCTGTCAATATGCTCATCTTGATGACCTGTCTTTGAAAGCTGTTATTCCTGCAGAGAACACCTGCCAAGATGCTATTAACCTTTGCTACTAACACAGGGAAGCTTACTGAAACCATGGGTATATTTTCACAGCAGTGACACCCAGTTATGTGCCATTATTCTTTGTTACCATTTACTACGAAAATTTAAAAATAAATGAGTAAATAAACAATATTGGAAATCTCTATTTTCAGAGTTGAAAATAGCCTTAAACCCCCCAACTGAAAAAGTCCATGTATGCATAAATATTCAAACCTATAGCTCAGTTATTTAAAGAGTATATTATGATTTTATCAACATTATGCACTGGGTCCATGTCATATCACTTTACTGCAGCATGAGTTTGAGGCTACCATGAATACATTTATTTTCACGAGCATTAATTTTCACGGTTTTTGCACTTTGGACCTGTCACTGAAACTTTAAATTCACTATTTTTGTTATAATTCCTATCAACGCCATACATTTCACTGGGTTCTTATTTTCACGGTTTTGAAGCATCAGCAAAATAAGCGAAAATAATAACACAGCAAAATTAAATGAATTCACAGTATGGTATCAATAATAGGACTGTGGCAGTCCTGTGCTCAGCTGACCTTACATGCACAGACTGGAGTGGTGATGTGAACTTCAGAATGATCTAAAGGTCACATTTGTTTAAGAGTATCATCACTGTTGCAAAACCAAACATATCCCCCTATCGATTTTTCCAAATGTTGATAATTTGTTAAAAAATGGAAAGTGACAGCACCACCATGTAGTGAACAACTTTCATGGAGATCAAGTCCATGTACATTTCATAAGAGGATCCAACTTATGGTTTGGGAGAAAAAGTCAAAAAAGTTAAAACACAAAAAGTTCCCAAGAGAGCAAAAAATAATTACAGCATCACCTGTTGAACAGATTAAGTCTATAGGTCCCCAGAAGTGTTTCTGTGCAATTTCAAAGCAAATGGCTTGGCAGTTTTAGAAAAGAAAAAATTGTCAACATTTTGCAAAAAATTTCCAAAATTTCCAAAATCACCGAACCATGACCATTTGTGCAAATTGGCAAAGACTCACCCAAAGTACTTCTCCACCAAGTTTGAAGTGAATCTGGTCAATGGTTTTGGAGAAGTAAAAAATGTGACTGACCATTGCAATTCCTATTGACTTGTGTTGTAATGAATGTTCTTATTGACTTGCATTGTAATCAATGGGGATGTACGCATTAATTGATAAAAATCCAAATTGAAGAAAAATGTTAAAAATCAAGAATCATCACCTAGAGAAGACCCTTCCTCAAGCTACATTTTCACCACATTTCAGAAGAATCTAAGTGACGCTTTTGGAGAAGTCAAAAATTAGTGTAAATTTGTCAAAAAATAGAGACAAATTGCAGCTCCACCTGGTGAACAAACGAGGAAACCCAGAAGAATCCCCAGAAGTGTCCCTTGCAATTTTGAAGCAATTGGCTTGGCAGTTTCAGAGATTTTTTTAAAGATTTTGCCAAAACTGAACAACAACACAATCATAAAAAACAAAAAAATCACTGGACTGTGACAATTTGGACAAGCTTGATGGAGACACACCCAAAGTATATCCCCACCAAATTTGAAGTGAATCTGAGATGGTTTTGGAGAAGTCAAAAATGTGAAATGTGAGCAGACATACAGATAGGCACAGACAGTTGGACAGCAGACACCTAACCACCACTTAACTTCAGTTGACTGACAAGTCAGCTACGGTAAAAATGAACAAATAATCAACAAATCATGAAAAATCTAAAAATTATTGGAGCATAGCCATGTGGGTAAACTTGATAGAGGCCCATGTGAGGTACAACTCCACCAAGTTTGAAGTAAATCTGGTTGACAGTTTTGGAGAAGTCAAAAAATGTGACTTACCATTGCAGTCCCTTTTGAATTTTTAGTAATCAACTGGAATGTATGCATTAACTGACAAGTACCAGAATTAATTCATTCAAAATAAAGGATCCAAATTATCACCATCACATGAAAAGTTTGTTTAAACCTCTGATAGGCTACATTTCCACCAAGTTTCAGAATTATCTGAGTGATGTTTTTGGAGAGGTCGAAAATAATGAAAACACACAAAATTCATTCAAAAATTGAGAAAAAAATTGCAGTGCCACCTGTTGATCATATTAAGGTCTGGGAGTCCCCAGATCTGTCCACATGCAATTTTGAAGCAATTGGCCAGGTGGTTTTGGAGAAGAGTTTGAAGATTTTGTCAAAAATGAACAAAAAATTTCATAAAAAGTACAAAAATCGTTGGAGCATGACCTTTTGAAAAAACTTCATAGAAACCCACCCCAGGTAGATCTCCACCACGTTTGATGTGGATCTGGCAAACAGTTTTGGGAAAGAAGCCCAAAGGTTGAACTGTGAACACGAGACAGACAACACAACATCCTATGAGCTCAGCTGACTGACAAATTGGCTTCAGTTTTGTAGTATTGGGTGGAGGTCTCATGCTCAGCACTATAGCTCAACCTGCATCAAGCATTCAGAGGTGTTCTGACAGCTCTCATCTAAAACTGCTGTGCACAAGGGAGGTGTTTTTGTAACATTTAAGGACGCTGAAGCAGATAACATATGACATACATGATGGCACTTATGGTCACCATAAAGGGGAAAAGATTCAGTGATTTCAAAGGGGATATTCTACAGAGACAGATGGTGAATATTTACATGGATAACAGAGTTCGATATTTATTACGCAGACTACTCAACAAATCACTCTCTTGGACAAATAAAATCTCATATATAAGAATCACAAAATACCCCGATTGAGAAAATATGTAAAAAAGTGTCAAATGTCAGTCTCAGAAACTAAATGATCCCTTCCCCAAGATTAATCTTCACTAATCAGGCAAGGCACAGAAGATGTGGCCAAATGGGTGAATTATGCAACATACTGTCCAAAATGCTGGGAACTGACACACAATTGCTGATGATATTGCACTTTTATGCACCACCCATATTTTTATTTCTGGCTTCATTTTGCTGTATCCATATTTAATGAATAATAAATAGTTCCAAGTCCAAAGGTGTTGAATCTGATGATACAAATTAAGCTGTAATCTGACATCCATTTTGCCATAGCACCTGTACAGGCCTCAGGGTGCTAGTATGTACAAAATTTGAGGCAAGGTCCAATATGTGCTGCAAAAAAATGCAAGCAATAATGGCAGTGGATGTAAATCTTTCAAATGCCCAAGAGAGAAATTCTTCAACTCCAAGTCAACATTACGGCACACAAATTCTCTTATGTCTCATTTAGAGTGAGAGAACACTGATGAGCCTGGGATTATAATAGACATTTTCTGGGAAAGATTTCTTTTTATTTCCCATAGTCCATTAAGCAGAATAACCATCTGAAGCCCATCAGACCTTGGAGTCAGTTGGAAAATTACATCTGCAATAAATGTGTGCCATCATTTTACTTAAATGTTTGTCGAAAAGTTGTGATGCAATGAAATAAGATAATAAAACAACAGAAGACTCACAGATAACATGGCTCATGTGTGCTACATTTTCTATGGAGTTACTGCACCAATAGGTCCTCCTCTAATTGGGCCATATGAGATTTGAAAGTGAGCATGTGCTGGTGATACGAAGTTTCAATTTCCATCACCCCTCATAAGAAATGAAAGCTATATTTTGGTTCATATACTCAGCATGCTTTGCTATTCATCAAGTTCAAGTCAAGTGCTGGTGTGCACACTGCTAATGTCAGAAATCCATTCAAAATGCACTGCTTGAAAATTTACCTACAAATGAGAACAGTTGTTGCCCACAGACTGGATAACCCTTGCTTCGCACACACATATGGGTCCTGTGACCTTAAAAATAGGGTCAAGGTCACCAAAATGTAACCATGGCAAGGAATATTAAACGTCGAATTGGATGAACCTTAATTCTTTCCACAATGGTGATG
The DNA here is from genome assembly GCA_964020975.1 of Hermodice carunculata. Lineage (NCBI taxonomy): Eukaryota > Metazoa > Annelida > Polychaeta > Eunicida > Amphinomidae > Hermodice > Hermodice carunculata. Next base: position 27,736,881 of record OZ026615.1, on the reverse strand, counting down.
ATGTATGTGTATTTTGTGATTTTGATGGCTGCGATGCAAAATCTTTCAGTAGTAACATACAACTCGCACGGGCATGGGCCGGGTAGACTCGACTATGTAAGAACGCTAGCTAATAATAATGACATTTTATTACTGCAAGAACACTGGTTGTTTAATAATCAAAGTAATGTGCTTGAAACGGAAGTTCTTAACTGTTATGTGCACTTAGTGTCGGGTATGCAAAATTATGACCTGCTGCAAGGCAGACCATACGGGGGTGGTGCCATCCTATGGAAATGAAACATGGACTGTATCTGTGCTCCCATTCAATTCACATCGAATCAGGTGTGCGCAGTGTCAATTAAATTGAATAACATAACATTACTGATTGCTAATGTATACATGCCTTGTGACAGTTCATCAATAACTGAGCAATCTCAAGAATTTCAAAATATGTTGGAAGAAATATCTGCTAAATGTGAAGAAACTAACACAGACAATGTTATACTTGGCAGTGACTTTAACACAGATTTCTCGAGGCTTAGATCTTTTAACACGAGAACACTAAAAGCTTTTATGCAAAGTGAAGAACTTAAATGTCCCTTATTTCATGAACTTTACAGTAGTCCCTCTTTTGAGAGACCACTCCTTTGGGAGACCACCTCCTTTGAGAGACCACAATTGTCAGGTCTCTCTGTAGTACTTTTCATGTTATTTATACCTCTTTTGAGAGACCACCTGCTTTATGTGACCACCTTTGGGGTGGCACTAGGGGCGGTCTCTCAAAGGAGGGACTACTGTATAACATTGACTTCACCTATGAAAGTAAAGCCAACGGTGACAGATCGACAATTAACCATATTTTATTAACAGACAACCTGTATAATCACGTGGCAGACTATAACATATTACACGATGGCTTAAACATGTCCGATCACTCAGCCGTAAAGCTTTCTTTGGAAGTTGCTGCTTCATATTACACCGAGAAATCAGATGCGTGTATTTCACGTCCGTCTTGGCAGTTTGCATCTGAGGAAAATATTGATGCTTACAAAAGTTTGCTGAGTAATGCTTTAAATGACATATCATGTACCATGGGAGGTTATTCACTGCTGTAATGTCTTTTGTGATGAACATTCCGAAAATATTCAGGCATATCATGACAGCATTGTACTACGACATTTGTACCAAATAAAGATTTAATAATAATAATAATATTGTCAAAGTACGATTCAGGTAAATTTGAATTTGATATGGCCTGTGAATCATGATATATTCTGTATGCAAGGATTCTACTGTGGACAGCGTCAGATAGTCAGAATAGCTGAAACCAGTATACTCCTTGAACTTCATCTGCTGGGCGAAGGCATGATAAAAGTAACAAGATCCAATTTTGAGCACTTCTCACAAAGACAACCATCCCAGACTTCTAAATTAAAATCGATGAAATGCACCAAAGCACCAAAAATTTTGAGAATTTTTCTGTCGAATTGCACTCAAAAACATTTATTGGCCACAGATGTTTACATGAAAGCTGTGGAAAATGGCAACTGTAGCTATTTACTGTTTGTGATGATCTTTTGTTGAATGTCCGATGGACCATCAGAACTTGCTAACATGCTAATCACACTTCCTTACTTCACTTTATAGGCAAAGCCTACAGGCACAAAATGACTCAGAAACATGATGTGTAAAATGAAGTTCAGAATGTTTGAAGTTACAGACTTATGATCACCAAAAACTATGAATATTTTTAACTGTGAGAATAGGTGCTTGGTTGTAACTGCTGGTTTCCACTGTATTGCTTGTCCACAAAGTAATTGGATTATTGAGGGTTATACTATTGAGCTCATATCACTATTTATGAAACATAGGCACATGCATGTCACTTTGACCATAGTTTAAACTTATAGGACCGTCAATTCGCCAACAATCTGCCAGCAGAGATGAGTAAGCACAGACTTCGGTCTGGCTGGATGGCAAGCCATTAATAAAATGCATGGACCAACACAACCCGGTGTTAAGCAGGCCTGACCAACTATACTGTGTGAAAAAAAGGTCAAGTCTGCATTCCAAATAGCACTGTCTAGTATGGTGCTTTGAACCTATTTGTGGGTTCATGTACTACTAAACAATGAAAACAATTACTTTGCACACAGACACAATGGTAAACCCCTGTACTGAGCACATGGCCTATTGTTTGTCCACAGAGAAATGACTATTTCTGAGCATATTTACATGTAACATCAGGTGTAGCTCCTTGCCTGCCAAACAGACCAGTCTCCACCTTTTCTCCACTCAAATTTGTCTGCCCTTTGGTTTAATGACATGATCACCATTTTAGTGCTGAAAATGTGACTTCATTTTTTAATTGGTCTACTTTGGTTGCCATGGCAACAGACTACAGTGCCACAAGGTAAAAATGATCAACTTGTTGATTGGGCATTAGTCCATGAGAAGCATAACAGTGTATTTTTACTACCCTGACCCTGACTATAAGTAAATTTTGTAGTCCAAGGGCAGACCAAGTGTAGCAGAGCCAACACACAGCTTCATCCGTTTTGGAGGCAATGTGTCTCCCTGCTGGAACTGATGCACTGTAAATTGCTTTATTTCCATGTGTATAAATTTTCGCGGTTTATGTATTTTTGACATTTCACTGTAGTTTTAATTTCACTGTTTTGGTATAATTCCATTCAAACAATCTTAAAATACTATTTCACTGTGTTTTTATTTTCATGGTTTTGTACCATCGGCGAAATAAGCGAAAATAAGAATACAGCAAAATTAAAGCAATTTACAGTGCATTCTCTATATCCTCCTTGTCCAAATGGGCTGACAGGATATAAGTATGCCTTTCCAATACATATATGTACATGTAGGACATCTCCACTATATACATATGGACCAAACCAGCATAGAATAATGTAGTCTATGGTCCTTAACAGCAGTGTGCACCATCATTAACACACATGTACATACATGTATACTGCAACCTTTCTTTCTTACATGCACACTGCAGTTCTTTGTGCAAGCAAAAATGGGGGCACATGTATATACAGCAGCAAAAGAAACCTGGCAAAGACATTGAGGATGCGCTAATGATTCCTATCTGTGCTACTTTCCATTTTGGAAACTGCCAACAATGATACAATTCACAACAGAAACTTGGAAATGTGTCCTGAATAATAATGACTTTCAAATTGTTGCTGTCAGTTTTTTTTTTTCCTTTTTTTTGGGGGGGGGGATCTAGAAATTGTTCTTCACAAAGAGGAAGGGGAACATGCTTTATGCAACAATTACATGGCAATTGACAAGTTTAACCCTCCAAAACCTGGGTCACAACCAGGAATTAAAATATTGTGGCCAGTTTGGCTAAAATTGCCCAAACATTTTAGCCAGACCTGGGTGTCATTAGCCAATTTTTATCAAGAACAAGCAAATGTTTGGTATTTGCTAAAATTTAAATATAAACTTGAGAAATTGAAACTCTTTTTAGCCAATTTAAAAGTGGTGTATTTAGCCAAATACTTCTCTGTTAGCCTATATGGCTAATTGTCTACTGGCTAGTGCCAACCCTGGAAACCTCAGGCCAATGTCTCTGCATGTAACTTTTTCTCTCTGAATATTACCAGAATTGGGCCAGTATTTATAAATGTTGTGTTATCTTAACCCTTTCCCCCTCCAATCACCAAAAAGTGCCTGGATGTAAATCGCCGTCTGCCTTTATGTTTTTACTTTAACCCTTTCCCCCTCAAACCGGCCAAAACTGGCTGATGGTCAAATGTCATCTGCTTCAGTGTTTTCAACTAATTTCAACAGTTATGAAAAACAATTTGACTGAGAAATGTACATGAGACTTATCAAGATCACATGCCCCAGGTCAACAGCTTTCCTTGGCATGGGTTGGGCACTAAGTGCCCAACCCATGCCAAGGAAAGCTGTTGACTCAGTCTTAATTCAAGAGGGAAAGGGTTAACATCTCATTACTAAAAAACATTTTTGCTGAGATGTCTATGTAAGGCAATTCATGATGGCTTTCTTAGCATGGTTTGGTTGCAGTGTGCTTTACTCGTGCCAATGAAAGCTATTGACTCAGTTCTACCGTGACCAAGAATCGGTTGACATAAAGGATATGGATAAGTCAACAGCTTTCCTTGATACAATGTGGGCATATTGCCAAAGAGTGTGTCAAACAAAGCTGATACTTACTCCCCAGAGGGTTAACCATAAAATAAGGATAGCAGGAATTAAGTTGCAGGCAACGTGATACGGTACAACAGCAGTCAACTAACTGACTGTGAGAAATGTACACAGCCATTGATATACAGCCCCATACTCACAGAGGAAGTGGTGAACACAGTCATTAAAATTGGGCAATAATATTTAACCACAGATCTGATATGCAAGTGCATTGACTTTTTTCTATACGATTTCTGCAGGTCAAATGGATTTCCTATGTACTCCTGAAGCACTTTGTCGTCTCAATCTCTTCTGTACAGCTAAACCATGCATACTCGCATACAAAACTTGTCAGTGTTCACTGAAAATTAAGCTTAACTTTGAAAAATAGAGAACACTCTAAATGCTGATAGGTCCTGCCTTGAGGCATGAAGATTTTTTACTCTCTGAACATGAAGGAAAATCTAGTAAGTACAAGGGACCTTTCCTGGGTTTTGCACAAATATTATCTATTACCAGAAAATCCAATTGCTGTTCCATCCAGGAGGAGCCCAGCAGTGACCCAGCTGCACTGGTAAAGTTTAACCTCATCTGGTTGATTCAATAGGCTCATGCTTCACCTTGACAACAGCATCTTTTGTGACTGCTGGCTGACCATATCAACCGTTATTTCTCTTCCAAATGCACAGAAAAGATTGTATCCTGTCCAAATTGTGAGGCCACATGTGATGTTGAGATGTTTGGGAATGTGTTTCATGAACTCAATATCTGAATCATCCAGTGGCGTGGATGGCACAAGATCCTATCATCTAATTTGGATTGGCTTCATTTTAGCCTGGTGTAATGTATACCCATTTTTGTCCCATCATTGCCCTATACAATTTGTCATAGGGATTTTCAATCACATAGAGTACCTAGTTACAGTTCTCATGTAGTCAGATGACTGCATTACAGTGCGACACGCCACGATCTCCAGTCTGGTCATACCCTGTGGGAACACAGACCATACAGAGATGTTTCCGCGAGTTCATACCCTCATCCATTTACTGGACCTTAACATTAATCAAGCAGAATGATTTAAAGTGCACACTGACATTCAGAATGTTTTTACATCTGCAATGAGCAACAGGCCAACTTAATTGTTCAGAGGCAATACATATTTCAGGGCTAACTTATGTTTCTATGTAGCTCTTAAAAAAGGAAGACATCACCAACATATACTGAGTTGGTAAAATATGTATTGTGTACCAAATTCTATGCATAAGTGAGATTAGTTTTATATATATATATATATGTATATGTATGTATGTATGTATGTATATATATATATGCATATATGTATATGTATATATATATGTATATGTACATATGTGTGTATATACATATATATATATATATATTATACACACACATACACATGCACACACACATACACACATATATATATATATATACATACTTAGATATTACTTAAAAAAGAATAATTCTTGTTGGTAGCTCTTCTGCAGGCTGACTTCATACTTTAGTTTGGCACACATTTGTGACAGGGAGTATAATTGTCTCAAAGAGTAACAGTGTTGATCATTAACTGGCATGAAAAGTTAAAGGGAAAAAGACGCAAAAGCAATTTAATGAATCTGTACAACTCTGAGATAGGCCTCCTTACAACATGCCATCCTGTGTATCTTTTTTGTACATGTATGACACAGGCCCTCTTTCAACCTTCACGCCTGTGTATCTTTATTTTATCCCATATATGTGAAGTCCAGAATAGCCATGGACATGATGTCCTGGACTGTATAGATATATTCCTGATCAACACTGTATGTGTAATCCAAAGGCAACATGGTCCTGATGTTGTACGCAGTGTAGCCTTTTTTTCATTCCTCACTGTAAAGGCTGATCCATATTCTAAGGAACCAGTGCTTCACCCACCTGTCACACAAAAGCTGTTGATTTCTAACATGTGCCATATACTAAGGAGTATCAAATAGTCATCGTTTCACATGTTTTTTCTCAGAATAAAGGACACATGACATTAGTACCAGCAGAAGTAGACACTGCTGAGGCAATTACATGTACCAGTGATGTGGAAAGACCAGTCATCCCTGCATGTACGGAACTGTTCCAGATACAGGAAGTATAGGAGAACATCATCATCATCATCATCATCATCATCATCATCATCATCATCATCATCATCATCATCATCATCATCATCATCATCATCATCATCATCATCATCATCATCACCATCATCACCATCATCATTGCCATGAAGAAACTGGGATATGATTTAGGGTCTTCATATATGAATTTCAGTTTCTTCTCTTGACATTGGGGTTTTTTTTTCATTTTTTTGGGAAATATACATGTAAAACCTCAAATGGACAGTCTAAATTGATTTATACATCAGATGAAAAGCCATGCAGCCTCTTGTGTGATTGTACGGTGGCTGACCATTCTGTTTGGCACTTGCATAGCTATGGACCACCAGGATCCACTCAGTGGTCTGCACACTGCACCTACTGTGTCCTTGCAGTCTGCAACTAAGCTTGTGCCAGGTAGAATAGTATGAGACATGTAGGATCTCACATGAATGGTGTGAAATATGCTGTTTTCCTGTCACAAGAGAGCATATTTGTTGGTAACATTCACGAGTGACCATTACTAATATATGTGCTCTTGAGTGACAGGAAATACCGTATTTCACTCCTACCAAAGTTAAATAATATTTATTCTATGTTTAACTGGGCATTTGCTATAAACATTATGCCCTATAGGGCTACCTTCAATGCCAATCCGATGTGCTACCTTTGTTTACGCTGGCCATTGTCATACCCCATCACATTTGATGTACAATCGAACATTGCCATGAAAATTTCATTTTGTGTACGTGTTAATGCACTAGTTCACTGTTGCTGGTGTGTCACGGTAAAGTTATAGCAATGTTTTGGTCATGTGACTAGGATGGAATATGGTTTTTGCTTTGACTCCCCCCCAAAAAACATATTTAACTGACCAATATAGAATAAAATGAATCATTCTTATATTTTTCTCCAAGGAGTCTGACCACAATAACACAACTGACATAAATATTTTTTGTACCTTCAGTATTAAGTTACAAAAAATTGCATTATCTAAATTTGAGCTACCAATTTGTCTGAAATTGTGTCGGATATGATTTCACTACCAGCACATACCATGTCCGAGTGTCATAAAACCTTATCCTATAAAACACAGTGTCATACTTAAAGAGGAAGTGAAGATTACAATCCATGTCAGATTAGCCCCTGTCAGAGAATATTTGGGCCCCCCCCGAACGGATGGGCCCCCGGGGGCCCATTCATTCGCCGAACGTTTGGGCCCCCCTACGAACATTTGGGCCCCCCTAATACAAATTGGAATAACTTAGTTTTGGCCCAGTACACTCTATATATACATCCTGTATGATATTTTGCAAACTCTAAAAGAAATATTTCGAAAAGAATTTGTTATGATTTTATAAAATAAAGGTAAATCAAACAATTGAAACATTTGCAAGGCTTAATGTTTGCCACTATATATACATGTATATACCTGTGTATTTTACATGTAATGTGGGTGCATATACCTTGTAGGAATTATCTCACAATCCTCCAAGTATATACAAAGTGGGGTTTTTTTCCATATATATTTGTCCAACCCATATTTTATCACAAATCTACCACACATGTAAAGATTCAGGAGCCTCCATTTTCGCCTGATTCCTTTTATCTGAATTTCTGGAGATTCGGAGTATTTAGGTCATGCAAGTGCAAACATAGCATAAATAAATGGGAGAGAGCCTTGTGGTTCCAGAACATTTGGGCCCCATATTTGTAAGTAAAAGCCTTGCAGTGGATATAAATGGGGAGGGGGCCCTTTGGTTCCCAAATATTTGGGCCCCCTATTTGCAAGTAAATAACCTGCAGTGAATATAAATGAGGTGGTCCCCTTCATATATATAGTTCTCAAGTTTTATAATTGATTATGTCAATGCAATTGGTCTTGTGACATTGCGACGGGGGTAAAGTCACCCTTGTAAAGTCAGCCCCTCTCAGCATTCAGTAGAACAATGAAAAGGGGAGGGGCTCTGTGTAGTTAACTATAATTCAGCTTAAAAAATTACACACAAAACAACAACAACAAACACTGCACATAAGGAGGAGCACTTTTTTGATCTGGAATATTTGGGCCCTTCTATAATAAATAAATTTCACATATAAATAGAGGGGGTATCTTAAGAAATATTTGAGTACCTGTAATATGTATTTACATATATAAGGTTGTGCTCTGGAATCTTTTGGCACTTTGTATAACATTACAGCATAAATGGAGGGGGACTCTATGGCCCCTCTTATATGTATCTTAACATTTACAAGGGTGACTTTACCCCCGTCGCAATGTCACAAGACCAATTGCATTGACATAATCAATTATAAAACTTGAGAACTATATATATGAAGGGGACTACCTCATTTATATTCACTGCAGGTTATTTACTTGCAAATAGGGGGCCCAAATATTTGGGAACCAAAGGGCCCCCTCCCCATTTATATCCACTGCAAGGTATTTACTTACAAACAGGGGGCCAAATATTCGGGAACCAAAGGCCCCACCTCACTTATATTCACTGCAAGTTATTTACTAACAAAAGGGGGTCCAAATATTCTGGAACCAAAGGGCCCCCTCCCCATTTATATTCACTGCAAGGTATTTACTTACAAATAGGGGGCCCCCTCCCCATTTATGTTCACTGCAAGGTATTTACTTACAAATAGGGGGCCCAAATATTCTGGAACCAAAGGGCCCCCCTCCCCATTTATATCCAATGCAAGTTATTAACTTACAAATAGGGGGCCCAAATGTTCTGAAACCAAAGGGCCCCCTCCCCATTTATATCCACTGCAAGGTATTTACTTACAAATAGGGGGCCTAAATATTCGGGAACCAAAGGGCCCCCCTTCCCATTTAAATCTACTTCAAGACACAAACAAATAGGGGGCCCAAATATTCTGGAACCAAAGGGTCCTCCCCATAAATATCCACTGCAAGGCACTTACATACAAGTGGGGGACCAAATATTCTGGAACCAAAGGGCCCCCTCCCCCTTTATATTCAATGCAAGGCATTTACTTACAAACAGGGGGCCCATATAATCTGGAACTAAAGGGCCCCCTCCCCATTTATATCCACTTCAAGACACAAACAAATGGGGGGGCCCAAATATTCTGAACCCAAAGGACCCCCCCCCCCCGCCTCCCCGTTTAAATCTACTTCAAGACACAAACAAATTGGGGGCCCAAATATTCTGGATCCAAAGGGCCCCCTACCCATTACTATGCAGGGGTCAAGTGGCCCAAACATTCGGCAATCAAAAGCCACCGCCCACCAGCCCCTATCTATACTGGAAATTAAAAGTCATTTATAATTATTTTACAGAAGTACATGTACATGTAGTTTAGGTTAGCTAAGTTACTCATGAAAATTACTGGTCCAATTATAACTCTTCTACTCAGATCCAAACATACTTGCATCAAAGTTAAATTTTCCATTTTCTATGAGAAAGCAAACTTAGGATCGAATCATCTGGTCATAATTCCGCATTGACTATAATGCTATTCACATGATTCAGGACTATATTTTTACATTTTGCATTGAATCTACTGCCATGCCGAGCTGACAAAACACTGTGACCAGCACCTTTTACCTTTAGTCCACTGTAACATGACCAATTTTGCTGTTTTGCACTTTTAACATCATCAATGTTACAACAATAGTTAAGATTTCTCATGAAGTATGACAAAAATCAAATATGAAAGGGGGCCCAAATATTCGGAAGGGGCCCAAATATTCTAGAACGGTTGGGCCCCCGGGGGCCCGAATATTTGGGCCCGGGGGCCCATCTGTTCGGGGGCCCAAATATTCGTTGACACCGGATCCACCCCAGCAACCTACAATATCCTGAATCAGTTAATTGATGCACCTGTCCAGCCTCAGTAGATTGCGGAGGGAGATGCTTCAAGTCATTGGAGAATGGCTTCTGTCACTACACTGGGACCCCTGCATATGTCACCTTGACATAGGATCCCTGGGGCAGCATTTGACGTGAAGCACACATCTGGAAGAGCCTCTGTAGAAACTTCTAGCAACATAACAGCCATTATGCAAGCAAGAAGAAAATGCTTCCGCCACAACCTTTCTGTTTTCCCCCTGACTGCAACAACATGTTTTCTTGTCTTACAAATTATCATCATAGAATCGTAGAAAACGGAAAATATGCATAATTGTGAAATGCATGTACCTGTTGTCTTCTCTTCACTCTTTGGTGCGAGTCTCATACCATGTCTAGGTATGAGTGAGTTTGTTCTGCTGTCAGCTAACAACGATGTCTGTCCGTATGTTAACAAATAATTGTATTTTCCATGTACCTATTCTTGATATGTTCCTACTATTGATAAAGTTGTGAAAAACATGAAGACTGTTATTTGCTGGGACATATCTTCACGTGACTGCATGCATACGAAAGTGAAATTTACTTCTGGAAATAAAATGTAATGTTTCAATTCCAGCATCCAGCTTGTGCTGGTAAATATAATTTTGCTGGTTTTGTATGTAAGGAATTTTCACATTATGCAATGAACATTCCATATTTTCAGTTCATTATCTTGTAAGTCCTCAACTTAAGCTCAGCAAATGAAGATAAATTTTCCTGCAAATTATCAAACATATTTAGCCAGCCATTCCACATAATCTCTATGATCCTATTGTTGATGATAGGAACATACAGTTTATGGTTGCTTAACCCTTTCCCCCTTGAATTAAGACTGAGTCAACAGCTTTCCTTGGCATGGGTTGGGCACTAAGTGCCCAACCCATGCCAAGGAAAGCTGTTGACCTGGGGCATGTGATCTTGATAAGTCCCATGTACATTTCTCAGTCAAATTGTTTTTCATAACTGTTGAAATTAGTTGAAAACACTGAAGCAGACGACATTTGACCACCAGCCGGTTTTGGCCGGTTTGAGGGGGAAAGGGTTAAGATAAAGCTTAGCATGTTAAAGCATAGATAGCCTGGCAGTTTTAATGTAAATGTTGGGCCAATGCATGACTAAGTATATGAGCTCACCGTTAAAAATAATTCATACCTCAGCCTCTGGCTATTATGGTGTTGACCAGCATATTTTCATGCTTCTTTTAGTCTACCTTAAACTAGTAAGTGCATGTTGAGGCTATTTCAGATTATGTAAGTTTACAAATTTAATGTGAATGTCTATGGGAAAGATATTTTTATGGGGACATAATGAGTAAAAAGAAGCAAAAATGTCACAAGATGCACCTAACATTTATTAATCTTATTGTCCCTACCCTACCAAAATGTATGAAAAGAGCAACTACATGTATCAAGGCTTCTAGCATATCTGTAATCTTTTAAAATGTGTATCTGCATGCACGCCTGATCCACTGATGCTACAAAAAAGAAAGAAGAAGCTGACAAGCAGACTATGCCCTGTAAAACCTTCAGCCGTAGGTCTTTGCATTGTTAAGTTATGTAGTGACATGAAACTAACAAAGTCCATCCCTGTGACCTTGAAACAGGTCAAAGTCACTCATGAAATTGGCTGAGACAGCTCTTTCCATTCTCAAGTTAGAGTACTGACACTGAGCACTTTAATAGTAACCTTAGGCCTACGATGCACCATTCAGAAGGTATAAGCCAATATATGAAAATTGCTGAATCTGCAGAAAAATGCAACAAGGATTTAATCTTGACCTTTGACCTCAGTGTTATATATTATTACATGTACATGAGAAAAATTTACCAGATCCATAGATTATCTGTACCACATTAGGAGGCAATAGGTCAAGAGGGGAGAGAAATATAAAAAAAAGATTTGTGGCAGAGTTGGCAGATGACTAAATACCATATGCATCCCCCCAAATGAGGGCTGCATAACTATTATAGGGAGAGGAGCCATTAAAATCTCAACTCATAGGTTTGTGCTCTAAAAACATCCAATGAACTAAAAAACGAAAATTGTGTAGAATTTTAATTTATGCTGATTAAGGGCACTTGAGAAGTTTAAATGTTGAACATCTTCAAAACTTTTTATGAGTAGAGGGTTCATTCCAACTTCAGTTCATAGGTTTGTCGGCACATCCAGTGAACCACAAACAAAAGTTGTAGAATTTGGATTTATACCTATCAAGGGGACTTGCTAAATTTAAATGTTGAAAGTCTATCTTCAAAACTATTATGTATAGATGTGCCATTCCGACTTCACGTCCTAGGTTGGTCCATCAACAATTTGTCCCAAGCTAAGCTCTGAGACACCACTAAAAGCAAGAATCTGTGACTAATGTGTGTGTGCCCTATCAGTGAAGTTCAAATAATGCAAATTAGGAGCACAAATAGCAGACGTGTACATATTTGTTATACACCAGACCTACAACAGGTCACGATCTGTAATCAGCCGTCATTTACATGTATATGTACATCACTAGGATTTTATGTTAACACTAATGTCAGACATAACACTTTTATGCTACAATGTACCATATGGTGGCCATTTTGTCATCAATCCATGCTGTTGTGTCAACAGTGGCCCATAAATTAATTAAAGTTGCAATAAACGAGTACTAGAAGTAGCTAGAGTTTCTCGCTACGTGACCAAATCTGGTTTGGTGCTGACATTTGACATTCTGTTTGATCATGATGGATGAACAGATGGATGTCTCTCAGAAACTGAAGGTTTCCAAACACAAATCTCTATTGCACCAAAGTAATGGTAAAAGTGTACTGAAGGTGTAAAGCCCAAAGGTTTCTTCTTCCCCTGTATGTATGACAATGGCTAGGGAGGGCTAGATGAGTATAGGATGGACAGACAGAGTGACGGAATGACAGACGGATGACTCGTGATGCGGGGGGGGGGGGGGGGAGCCATAACAAGCTTAGATATTACAGGCATGGTCCTGGAACCTCCTATTTTTGAGGTTCATCTTGAAACATGGAGAACCTTAAGAGATAGCATAGAAAAAAAAAACAAAAAACAAAAAACAAAAAACAAAAAAAAAAAAAAAAACAAAACAAAACAAAACAAAACAAAACAAAACAACAACAAAAACAAAAAACAATTATGTCATTACTTTGTTTTTCCCCTTAAATTGGTATGACCTCATCTGCTAAGTTTTGGGGGTTTTTTTTATTAAACCTATTGATGTTTTGTATACCATCCATTAGTACATATATATACTTTCATCAGATTTTCTTAGATATTTTCCTGCAGTACACGTAATTCTAGACAAGATTAACTTGAAAGAACATCTGGGTCCATTTCTTCTATGATGAAAATCAATGACAGCAGACAAGGAACAATGCAAGAGAACCTGATGCAATGCTATTATACACATAATGCTGGAGTTTCAACATATGGCATATTGAATATCAACATTCTAGAGATTCCCTGAGGCAAACTAAAGTGCACACTCATTCTTATGTAAGACACTCGCACATCCAGCTGTATTATACAAAACTACAAAAACAAGAACAAAAACAAAAAACAAAAAAAAAAACAATATATCCTCTACAGAAAATACTTCCATTTCAGTTTTATATTAAATAGTACACACATTCTGAACAAATTGGTAGATCATGCCCACCAGTTTGAGGCATAGGGTTACCTAACCTTGATGCATAGGGTTAACTAATGGATGGTCAAAGTGATGTTCTCCACAAAATGAGGTTTTATTGCTGTGTATGAGGGTAATGCTTTGAACACACTGTAATGCTGATTGGTATGGAATTTAGTCTGTATTCATCTGACCTTCAGGCCATTTTGATCACCAAAAATCCTTTTCATCACAAATTCTACTGCAATGAAACCCACTGTATTGATATATTAGCAGCATAACCATCCTGGCAAATTGCATCTCTAAACATCATACCCAATCCATGCACTTACATGTGTATGGTACATGTATTATATCTATTTTTGAACAAGACAGGATTGGTTATAAACTTCTTGGCATCTGCATTAACAATAGGTTTAAATCAGAGTCACAAAGTTCAAATAAACTGAGCAAGATACATATACAAGGCATACTTATGAGGGAAAAATTATCGATACATGGTAAAAATTGGATTAAAATTTACCATATCCATATTTAATTTAAATTGTATTGTATAGGATGTTGTTGCATGTACACAACAAATTTACAAAGAGTTGCAAAAATTAGAAGAAATTAGTTTGCATTAAATGCACATATATTTTCATTTTCAATAACCATACAGATTATCTGTTGGGAGGTTTTCACCTAATTAAATTAGGCCAGCTTAGCGTTTCTTGCCGGTGTAACAGCATTCAAGCTGATGAATTATCTCATCACTCATGTCTGTGTGTGTTTTGTTTTTTATTGTTCTCTCTGTTCGTTTTTGTTTTTATAATATGTTTAATTACACCTTCAGTATTCATTGTCATGCTTTCAAACAAGCATTAAGTCAATGTATTCCCTGGCATTATGTATTAGAAAACAATGTATTACATATTTCATATCCATGTTCTGTACTTTCTAATTTACTTAGTGTCTTCCATCTTTTTGTGGATGTCTTCATGTTCTAACCACTGCACGCGCTGTTTGAAACAATAAACTTCAAATCAATCATGTCCTCATTCTGCTAATTCAAACAGCACTTACGTGAATCTAATGACAAGATGAATGTTCAGCAGAGGTACTCAAAACATCAAGAATGTAAAAAAATAATGAATGAACAACCAGTTTAAGGGGCACACTTTAAGCTCTCAAAGTTACCACAGTTCAAGAGATGCAAGTCATGAAACGGTACAACCCCAAAGATACCAAGCCAATACAGACCTTTCAAAATCAGACTGCCAACTCTGGCCACCAGGATCATACACAAATATTTCACAGTACTTTGTGAGAGGTAGGATGTCAAGTAAATACGCCATGGTGTAGATATGGACAGCTAAGGGCAATCTGACAACATGAGGATATATGTTCACTACAACTGTATTTTAACAACACCCAGAGGTCAGCATGCCTGTGTACAACTGTAAGGTGTCTGGCTGTTGCACTGATACATGTAAATGTATTTTCAGAAATATCCATAGCTGTTGGGGGTTTGTTTGCATTCCTTTCCATATAATGTGTAACATATTATGTTTGACTTTGCAATGTACGTCAAGTAGTTCAACCTCAAAATTGGAAACAAAGGCACGCCATAACTATAAAATCAGTCGTGCTTGATTGTCATGCTGAAGTGGCCAGAGTCAGTAACTGGATTTCAACAGATCCATATTACAACAAGCCATTACAAGATGACCAACTTTGTATTTTCACATATACCTTTGTACATATGCAGCCTAAGACAGAATCATAAAGAGCTTTACAAGCAAACAGAAGATATGTGATATAAATGTATGTGAACTATAGACATACTCAACTTCACAGGCTTGCTTAACAAAACTGGCACACCCACATATTAAGCCAGAACCACACTTCAGGTCCCAACTAAATACATGTATGTGATGCACACATTAGATAACTGTGCTGGTTGTCTGTAGGGTACCCTGATACCACGGGTTATGTCCTATGACAGCCAGACAATGCTTCATCACTGTTTCTTTGATATCTTGCCTTGCTTGTCAGGATCACATGTGGAAAGATTTTGGCTCGATTGCATCCCTAACAGAAACGATGAAGGATTAATTTCTGAGAATCTCTTTGGTTGTATCGAGGTGACTAAAAAACCTTGCAAAAATAATATACAAATAAAATCAATAAGATAAAAGTTTTGCAGGGCCTTGGGACAAACAAAGTTTCTTGCCTTATCAAAGTTTCAATCTAGCAAAATAGTCTAAATATATATATATTTTTGCCAACTCTAATTAAAAATATATAAAATACTCCATATTGAGTGAAGTAACAGGGCCGACAAGAGTTAAACAATGTATTGAATACACAAGGAGACTGGTGCTGTGCCCATGAGATGCTACTGATGGTTACTGCTATACTTGCAGGTCCCTAGGAACCAGATCAGTGCAAAATTGCGTGCACACACTTCACGATCACCTCTAATGCTCTTGCCAATAATTGGTGATATGCTAACGAAAAATTCCTTGTGGGAACCACTGTCCTCTGCAAATGAAGTAAGCTTTGGGAGATAATCTCATATGTGCAGCTGCATGTTTCAAGAAGCACCCTCACAAAAAGAAAACCGCAAACTGATGAAGAGTAACACAAAACCCATGAAGCGCTGGGTAGATTGATCAGTAGTTTCAAATGAAAAGCTGAATGGCCATTTTCACCTATTACATGCCTTGATGCTTGTCTCCGGCTATAAGCATGGCTTTTGCTGCATCTTAGTCCTTAATTCTCCATTCATCTTCACGAAGTTTTGTGATTACACATCATCAGCTATGGATGAGATTAAATCTCCAAATCACGTCCTGTCATTATATGAGAGATACAGGCAAAGAATCAGCGTTGTGTGGGCTCAGTTTCTTCATCTTTAAGGATACAGCTAGGAATTTGTACAGATGCCCCGCAATCAATTGCAGAGATCCTGTAATTTGATGCTCTGTGTGATTCTCCTTTCCTTTAGGAAAACCCACCATACCTGCCATGAAACTGCGTACATGGAATTATTATCAAATGCGCAGCCCAGCAGTTGGTATTGTAAAATGAAGCACAAAATAATTCTACCCTGACTATTCGTCTTTTGTTTCCTTTGAAAATAAACATCACCACCGGTAAATGGATGCTCTGGAATGAATTTAGTATTCGCCAAACACAACAATTACCCCCATCGGCAAGCAATTTTGAATTTCTGAAGGTTAGGATCAGGACATATGGAGGATTTCCATGCAGATAAGCCATCCAATAAGGTACCCCAGGCCCCTGCAAATGCATTATACATATATAGATGTTCCCTTATAGCAGGGTTCCAATTGATCCAGCTTGTTTTTCTTGGGGATGCAGCGCTACCTGAACTAAAAATCAGCTTGGTGATGAGACATCAGCAAACCAGCGCTCATCTTGTGGCGAAATTGAGCTGAAATATTATAAAGTGGCTTGATCACTGGAGGCTGCAGAGGCTGTTAGCATTACATGTGGATCTAAGAGGATCAATGCCACTGCTCAAGCTGCCTCCGCTTTCTTTTTGCACAGTTCCTGTCAATATGGTTTGTTCTCTGTGCTTGGTGGCTTGATAATTGGCCAACTATTTGTCTTTTGACAAATTGCTGCTACTGGGCAAGTATCGTACCCCAGTCAAGGCAAGAAGCACCCCATTAAATGACAAACACAGGTTTGCAAGTTGACTGGGAGAACAGAGGCCTGGTATTGATCCAAGCTTAACCCTCTCCCCCTTTATTATACTGGCCCAAATGATTTTCTTCTAATGTTTATGAAAGATGAAAAATTGAATGAGAATTGTGTATAAGACCTGTCAGGACAGGATTCTCTGCACAAATAGCTTTCCGTGGGCAGATTGGGTGTTTCTTTGCCCGACCTGTCTCAAGGTAAGCTTTTGATCAGGTTTAATCAAGGGAGGACAGGGTTAAAGTCAGAGAAACGTGTTTTTCATTCATTCCAATCACCAGACACACTAACTCCTCAATCAGGAAGTTGTTTATATCAAGACCATTATCAACCATCTTTATAATTTCTAGACATGCAACTGGGGTGGAATTCATTTATTTGTCACCAAGCAATCAAAAGGACCAATCTAAATGGCCCATTTCTCAGTGGCCATCTTTGTCTGGCAAACGTCTTCTATATCATGTACTCATGATTGACTTGGCACAATTTTGAGCACAGAACATTCAATTATCTGCCAATTTCAGTTTGCAGGAGTGGATTCCTTTCCTTGTCATGATTTCAATGACCTTCACTTTTTATGAGTGACAAATTATGGTGATTAAAATCTATCCCTATGTGCCCAATCTGGAAGCACAGATGACAGAATATTCCACATACTCCTGGAATCTGTGAATAAACTCAGCAGAGCACCATAAAGACTCTTGATTTTAACTAAAAACATTATATTATAACAACAATTAATACAAACTACAAATGGAGGGCACACTTAGCTGTGTTTCATACGTCATTCAGGCTATGACCACAGTCCACAGGTACACTTACTGAATAAAGTCTAGACTAAATACAGTCCGCAGGTACTTCAGTAAAAGGGCATGCAACTTTGGATTAATAAGGCAGCCTAGCCATCAGCATGGAAGACCTGTGAATCATGATCAGTGTATGAATGAAAGGAACAATCTTCATTGGTTGCTCTATGGGAAACGTTTCAATTAATTTTCCATGTTTGTCTTAGATATTGTGTACTTTAGTGATAAGCTTATTATTATAATGCCTTTATCAAGTTATCCAATGTTTTTGGAAACCTACTATTTAACAATGAGCTAAACGACTAAAGCAAGTAGCTGTGGTGGTTAGGAGGCTTGGTGATTGTCCGACTAGTTTCGATGCCTCTGCATCTCATCAGGAACTGTGGAAAAAAACGCGTAAGCCTGTTTATATACTACGTTCAGCTACCGTAGTTACTACGTAAAAAACGTGCATTTGTTTACGTGTAATAGTAGCCTGACGTTCATATCTTGGTTGATATGACGTGATTTAAAAAAGATCTCTTTTTGAAAGGAATAGTATTTCCATATAAGGAAAGGCTGGTGTTGTCAGCTGGCTGGGATCAGCTGGTGCATTGAATCAGGCATTATGAAATTAGAACAATTACAATATTGTTCCAATAGCCCTGGATAGTGGCTACTAAATCGACTTTTGGTTTCGATTTAAAGAATGTTTGCAGTTTTTTTCTTGGTTTAACACTATATGTGTTAAAATGGAGTGGAAATACCATAGGGAGGTGAGCTAAGACAATAAAAATTTAGCATAAGACTGAGCAAGAAAGCTCATCTCCCCATGATGTTGAGGCTGAAAGGCTCAATCGAGCGTAGTTGGTGCATCCAATGTTTCTCACAAGTTAGTCGCAGTTCTCTGGTGCATGCTAATCTCGGTGGAGTTGGGATGTAATCTGGTATATGGACTTCATGTCAAGTCCATCATGCCCTTCTTGGGCAAATGTCTGCCCAAGGGTTGAGTGGCCACTTTATTACTTATGTAACGATAGTATTCTCTTAGCCTGTCTTTCAGTGGATGTTGTGTCTGTCGGACATACTGTTTTCTACAAACTTTGCATGTAAGGAGGTAAATAAGGTTGGAACTTTCACAACAACCTCCTTTAGGGACCGTATAAGTCTGCTTAGTTTCTGTGCTGGTTACTTGGCCTGTAGTGTTCAGGCGTGTACAGTATTTGCAATTTTGGCAATTGCATGTGTTCCTGTGTTTTATGCTTGATATGGCAGGGTTGGTAGCTTCTCTGTTATGATAATTGATTCTGGAGTGAACCAATATATCGCACAGATTTTTTGGGCACTTGAAGTCTATCGTGACCTTTTTGTTACAGAGTACTTCTGCATTTCTTGAAGGCTCTAACGTTCTCCAATTTCATTGGATAATATCCCTTATTGGAGGCAGGGCTGGGTTGTAAGAAGTAATGAAGAAAAAGTTTTCTTCATTACTGTTCTCTTCAGTTTGGCGTGGTGCCAAAAGAGTGGCCCTGTCTAGTGAGTCCACTTTTTCTTTGGATTCTGTTAGTACTTGAGGTGGGTAGTCCCTGTTCTCATAGTATTTTAGAATTTTCTTTGAGTTCTCCTCAAAGTCTTCTGTTTTACTACAAATTCTTTTAATTCGCAGTAATTGGCTGTAAGGTTCCCCTGTCTTTGAATGTTTGGGGTGGGCTGACCTGTAGTGCAAGTATGTGTGATTGTCAGTAGGTTTCACATAGAGGATGGTGTATGCTCTATGTTGAGAATCGATTTTCACAGTGGTGTCTACAAAATTGATCTCAATGT
This sequence comes from Hermodice carunculata, assembly GCA_964020975.1. Classification (NCBI taxonomy): domain Eukaryota; kingdom Metazoa; phylum Annelida; class Polychaeta; order Eunicida; family Amphinomidae; genus Hermodice; species Hermodice carunculata. The sequence goes on along the minus strand of OZ026615.1, from coordinate 27,716,750 downwards.
TGGAACAGTTGCAAACAAACTTGATGGTCAGGTGGCAAGAATTTAGATGTGTGACAAACTTTGTCATCTCTTCTTCTGAATATGTCCATATGTCATCGATGTACCTCCACCAAACTTTTGGGGATATCGGGTGTTTTAACAAACGGCTTTCCTCCAGCTTTGCCAGGAATAGATTGGCAAGTGATGGAGCTCTACCTTGGTGCCCATGGTGGTACCATTTATTTGTAGGTAATGTTGGCCGTTGAATTCAAAACTTTTTACAAGTTAGCACAAGTCTGAGTAAATTAATCAGCTCTGCTGTGCTGGGCTTGTCTACATGGTCTCTGTTATGTAACAGAGCTCTCACCACACTATGTAGGCTCTCATTTGTAGGGATATTTGTGTACAGTGATTGTACATCAAATGTGACCAGAAATGTGAAAAAAAAATACTATTTAACAATACTGTCTAACATATTATGCAACAGGAGATCATATGAGTCAGTCTGGGTTTCCATCTCTTATGTGGCTTTGGCTATTTTTGGTGTGTTTTTATGTAATATACTAGAAACTTCAATTCATTGTTTGGACAAAGTGCTTATATCAGTTTTGGCTTGAATAGTAAATACATATAGCAACAGGGCTAAAAGATATATATTGTACAAGTAACATAACCCTTTAATGTTCAGTTGATGACTGAATCAACTTGCCTTGTCACATCCTGGATGCCATGTGCCTGAAGTGTGAAAAGCAGGTGACCTGGACTATTCATAAATGGCACTACAGACATGCTGGTACTTGAATGAAAGATCCTTTTATGAGGAATTTGAATCTAGAATTATCATGAAAATCTTTTAAGTGTGACTTTTGTTGTGATCAGCACTGAAAGAGCTAAATGTCTTTCCATATATATTTGTATCATACACACTGTGTGGGAGGAAATTTGTTCACAAGAACCAGTTTAGTGAGCCACATGAACATGGTTCAGTTGATACAAGCTGGGCCTGACAAGTCAGGAGAACCAACATGTGGCAGGCCTACTGTCCATTTCATGTGGAAGCAAACTTGCTTGGAAATGTCCTTAATATAAATAAGGTAATCTATGCCTTCTGAACCCCCTTAAAAATGCATTTGAAGTGAAATTCTCAAAGGCAACTGCATGGCAGATCTCAATTAAACAGCACATGATGAGAGACTGACACACTAAAAATCATACAGAATGGTGATGATGGGGAGAAAAATACAACTACCGACAGATGTCATGGCACATACACATACATGTATGCATGCAACATATGTATACATGTATCATGCCACTTTGCATTAGCTTGTCTATTAATTTTCCACATTACAGTAAAACATGTTGTATGTGCTCACCCCTTCTGTCAAAAAAGGTGGCCACATACAGCAGGTGACCTTTCACTACAGGTAATTACATAAAAAAATAACTTGTGTGTCACCAATAATGTGGCCAGAAAAGGCAGGTGGCTCCTCACAGCAGTGGCTACATAGATATCACTGTACCCCTGGTAAGCGCCTGGCTATATAGGTATCACTGTACCCCTGGTAAGCACCTGGCTATATACATGTAGGTATCACTGTACCCCTGGTAAGCACATAGGGTACCCAGAAATTTTAAGAAATTCAAATTCAAATTTGGCCTCATGTTTTAAATATTATACGAGTGCTTCGTGCCTTGACCCTTTAATCCTCTTTCAAAACTACATAAAACTCCAAAAAAATACTATCTGTATGCTTTCACTAGTCTTCATGTTAAGAGAGTTGGCTGGCTCAAACTATAATTAGACCCAGCAGGAGATGTTTACCATGAGTTCCCAGATGCACTGATCAGCAGGCTGTTGTTGCATAATATTATAACATTTCCAATGTTTTGGAATATTTTCAAAATATACTTTATGGTCTCATTGTATTCGATTGATAAAAAAAATGGCACTACTGTTCTTGGATGTGGAATTATCAAGCATCAATATGGGCACCCAAGTTCATATGCAATAGTACTGATTGGACACTTTGAGGAAGCATTATTTCAAATATATGCATGATTAGTACATGTATTAAAGGTCAGCTTGATTGAATGGGTACCACAAATTAGAAACTTGATGTTAAAGGTGGTTAGAAATGATATCTGAAATCAAAAATACTAAAAAAAATTACATTTGCAACTAGTGTTTTTATAGCTCCAAAAGTGCATCACATTTGCTACATGAAAGCGGGGGAATTTTCTCCGATCGTGGCCCCATGTTTGAAAATGATAGTGACGTCACAAACACAACCCACCGGCTGGGATGAATGTGTTATAAGCCACAGTGCCTCAGTTAGCCAAATGTAATGGCAGACACAGCACAGCATAGTGATTCTGGAGAGTCTGAATTGAGTTTTCCATGTACGTGGTCTAATGAGGATGAAGAAGAATTAATAAGAAAAGCTGGAGCAGCAGAAGAAAAGATCATTCAGCCTTACAGACATGAGTGGGATGCCCGGAGCCACTAGTACTGCAGGGAGTGCAGCCGTGGGGCAGCCAGACAATCCCAACTTGCCGTATGGGCAATGATAATTTGTTGCAAAAGAGAAATTTCCTATAAAAAATTACTAGACTTCATTTAACAAGAACAAGCATGCATGCACTAAATTGGAATTTGCGTCAGGATGGGCCAGGTCTTCTTGTGTTCCAAATTCTAGCATTCACAGAAAGAACTACAGCCTACACCTATGACATGTAAAAGTCTGTACAAACAGTAAATTTTCCAGTCCCATCTGTATGGTTTATGGATGATTAAATGTAAGTTTGCATTTATGAATGGCTTTCAATATCAAAACTGTTACCTGGCAGTGACCTTGCGACCCTTGGGGGCAGTAATTTACGTTGCCGTATACCTCGTCATCAGTCCATGTGCTTATAAGAGCTATAAGATAAGTTTATTTTAGGCACAAAAAGTCCATAGTATAAATACAAATAGGCAGTGAAATAGTAGTAAAATATATATATATATATATATATATATATATATATATATATAATTAATTTATATACAGCGCTGCCAGAAAGTCTTGCTCCAAAACTCTGGGGGGTCACCAGTGTAGCCACTTGCAGGTTCCACTTTTCAAAGTGTAATAAAAATTAAAATTCTAACATCATAGCCAGCTTAGGGCCAAAGGGGGCCACAGGTAGGTGCAAAAAGCACACTGAGTAACTAACATCAAATTTCCTGACGATGTTCTCTGCAGGAGTCCCTTGTACAATATGTACAGAGGAGGACCACGCTCAGGGGTCACCAGAGGAGATGGTGCAAGACTTTCTGGCGGCACTGTATATTTGAAGCAATGTATCCACCACTTGTACCATACAATCATATATACAGTGCATCATGCCACCATTTAAATACATGTAGCTCTCTAAATTTACGCCATGAGCCAGCAAGACTGTTTATAATCAAATTTTTCAATGGTTGCAACTCTGTTCCAAAAACTGTATAGTTCTCTCCTAGAAAATTGCCTATAACCTGAGATACCAATAGTTACAAATGCATTACTTATACAAATCATTCTAGGCAGGTCAAAGAATATACAAAGACAGTAACTACATGCAATTATCATTTTATGCATCTGAGAGCTTTTACAATTGGCTCACAGCTGACTTATGATCCTTTATTTCAGATCATATCCTTAATGTAACACTGGTAAATATTTTTCATTGACTGACTTATTTCCTGGGTCCGTATAAAGGACAAAGATACAATGATATGAATTTTTTTTACACCTGATTATTGGGAGCTGGGTGTGGACTGTAACAAACTGTGGTACATAACTGTAAGAGATCAAAGGCCAGCCGCCCACTGGTCTCAGCAGCTATGCAGATGAGGCATGAAAGTGGCAGCTGTCCAAACAAGTGTTATCTGGTAATGGGATTAAACACCTCTCCATAAACAGTAGTAATTGGACATACACATTACAGTGGCCAGCTCACTCAACCATAGGACCTGTTATAGACTGTACAACCCTAGACATTGGTATGGAACAAGATCGGGCCTTGTTTGTCAATGTTTTCCACCATTTTTTTTCCATCAATTGAATCGAAATGGTTAAATGCACTAAAGTTTTGTTACAATGTAATACTTTGTAACAAGATCCCAGACCGGTGTTGTCACTGTGACAGTCAATTCATAATTATGTGATACTACATAACAGTCGTAGAACTACAAGACCTATATTTTGCTGTAATGTAAGTTTAAAATCAGAATCATACTGACAAGTAATTTGTAAATACAGTAAAAAATTCACAAATCATTGTTCCTACATGATTTTATGATTCTGGGCTAGTGCTGAGCATTAGCCAGTTAGCCACCAGCTCAAAAGGTGTGAATTGGCTAATAGTTTTGCCATCAGTTAACCAAACTGGCTAAAGGATGTTGCACACATAAATTAAGATTGTACACGTAAAATGTGGCTACAAGTTTACAATTAATTAGAAAATGATCATTATACATGTACCTAAATCTGGTTGTTTTTGGCAAATAAGATATTCTTGATTTTTTAGCAAAAATGGCTCATGCAATAAAATCCTTAGAGCTAGCCCCAAGTAGTAACTCCAAAATTTAATTTGGCTAAGTCTGGCTGATAAGTTTTCTGCTAAGTTAGCCAGACTGGCTAAAATGATAAATTTTCTAGCACTAGCCCAGTGGGTAATGCCTCATTTGGCTAGTAGCATAAAATCTTCCATTGTCCACCAATGGGACCACATTTGGCAACAGCAGTTTTTTTTGTTTTGCCAAACCTATCCTAAACATTATCATATTTGATGAATCATAGTCACTTTCCACCAAGTGTTCACTGCAGAGGTGGTATTGGTTCCCAGGGCCTTGCCACTTGTCCCTGTAAAGCTTGACTTGACTGCATGGGTCTATGCTCTCCGTAATTTCAAGTCTTTGGGGGAACAAACTATAAAACTTGTATTGCTACAATTAGCAGTAACACACTGACCCATCCTGATTGGGAACAGGGATGAAAATGAATATTTCGAAAAGGTTATGCTAGTACCCTTGCATTTTTAATCCTGTTGATGAAGTGTGAATGAAATATGTTTAAACCAAGTGACACTTGACACCCATAGCTCGCTAGCATGGCCAGAGTTTCCCTGTCAGCCAACGGTGTTGCATTTGTGAGGTCACCAACCTTTTGCGCCTTGAGGGTGTCGGAAATGAACGGAAAGTGATGATTGAAGGCACAGTGAGTTCGTTTTTTTTTTTTTATAAAAATGTGAATAAAAGTATTATTTTCGCATCTATTTTTTTTAAAAATGCAATGCATGGTGAGAACAACTCATGAGTCATCCGTGTATCCATTGGAAACATGCTCAATCAAGATGACCTTTAAGTTCATGTTTATTTATTGAATAAATATAGCATAAAATTATATAATGGGACTTTTCTATTGCAAACATAATACAATAATAAGCACACACTGCCTTGAAATACATGCTGCAGGCAGTCCTGTGGCCTGGAACATGGATCTTGTAACTCACAAAAAAAAGTCACCTGGAGGCAGCTCTAAAAGCTGAGCGGAGAAAGACATCCAGCAGTGCTAGAAACACAGGCCAGTCAAGACAGTTGCCCTGACAATCTAACAGACCCACAAATTTTGCAGGTTTTCAAGTAATGTAGTAAATACTATTTTTTGCATAATGTATGGTCAAAAGTTTGACTATCTGTAGTATTTGGGGTCACCAGAATGTGAAGGGTGCTTATTGGGGTGGGGGTGGGGGGGGGGGGGGCAGTTGCCAAAAAGGAATAACATTGTATAATCAGTTTTTGTTATCATCTGTGAACTCTTACATCATGCATGCTAGGTTTGCCATTTTGGAGGCTATATTTCAAAGAGGTTATGCTAGTACCCTTGCTTGAATTTTATGTTTTACTGTTGGCCACCATACTGAAATTATCGAGAATGGTTGGTCATTCAAAGTACATTGAGGTATGGTATGTCTATGACTTTCCTAAAGGTACAGTACTCCCTCTTCATAATGTTGGCAGTGGGGTCCACAGAGTACACTGTAAATCACACTACAGCCAAAGCACCTTATAAAGAGGAAACTTTAGTATTTAAATAACAGGAAAAATATTTTAGTGGGACCCATAAGCCTGCTATGTTAAATCAGAAACTACATTTTAACGAGGGGAGTTGTGTGTATAAGGAATGAGTTTGGTATGTCTCCATCATAATTCATGTATCCAGAGTAATATATACCACCCCATACTGACTGGCCTCTTAACTACAGATGCCCCCTGGTGCTTCCCATCTCATACTGTATGACAAGTGAACAATATATACATGTATAATGAGGAACAGCAGATGACCAAAACAAGATCAATTGGGTCAGTGCCACACAGATTCTACCAGCCTAAGCAGTGATAGGCAGCTTGTTTTGACTGGATAAATGCCATAATCCATGTGTAAATGTCTCTTTTTATCCGTATCTAGTCACTTATATGCAAGTTCTGAAATAACAGTGGTTGTATGCCATTTGACCTTCTCCACATTGCATATGTGAAAGCATTACATTAACCCTATCCCAATCGAATTAAGACAGAGTCAACAGCTTTCCTTGGCATGGGTTGGCCACCTATTGCTCAACCCACAGGGAAGCTGTTGTCTTGGGGCATGTTTTTTTGATAGATCTAATCTACAGTTTTCATCCAAATCATTTTTCATTACATGTACTGTTGAAACAAGTCCAAAACATTGCAACAGATGACATTTGAATATCAGCCAGTTTTGCATGGGTTAAGGGGGAAAAGAGTTATGTAGAATTCCCCATGACACGGCTATGTGGAGTTTTTTCTCCCATAGAGTGTTAAATCCTATGTTTTTGTTAAAAACATACTTGGTTTAGCATGCTACCAGCCATTCCGACTCCATTTTGTTCACTTTCAACATTGCGTTGGTAATGTACATCACTCAAGAAAGAACTTTTAGTTACTCTTTTTTCTGTTACGTAAGCTGACTGGTTTACAAATAAAACAACAACCAATAGGATTCTCTAATATTTCATTTTGGTCCTAAAATTGTTCCAGACATATGTTGGGAACGATTGTGTTTCCACATGAGTAACTATGGGAAAAAATTTATTGTATCATCAGTAACATAAACTATGCAAAAGACATCAATAAAAGTTATGGGGCAACCAACAAAAGAGTGATGTTCCATACCTGACTAATAAAGAACGTACAAGTATTATATCACTGATTAATAAAAAAATGTCCTAGTGCTACATCACTAATATATTTAAAGGATGTCCAAGTGTCACATTACTGACTAATACAGAATGTCCTAATGTCACATCACTGACTAATACAGAATGTCCTAATGTCACATCACTGACTACTACAGAATGTCCTAATGTCACATCACTGACTACTACAGAATGTCCTAATGTCACATCACTGACTACTACAGAATTTCCTAATGTCACATCACTGACTAATACAGAATGTTCTAATGTCACATCACAGACTAATTAAAGGGCCTCCAGGATGAATCATTCAGAATGCCTCTAAAGTGTATTTATGGATCATACTTTGGCAATTTGTAAAAAAAAATGACAATAAAAACATCAGAAATATATTTTAAAAGCCATTTTTGCATCTGATTTTGAGTGCAGTTTGCCATCTTCCCATTCGTAAGCAGTTGTTACTTTCCACAACAACTTCATGTGATGTTATCTGGAGAATCCAGAGCTTGCCTGCACATGGAGTAATGCCTGTCAACATAGTATGCAGTTTGGGGATGGCTGCATTTTGGGACCTTTTCTTCCCCGGCCAGTCAGTTCACAATGATACACCACGGTGCAAAGGTGTGCTGCCTGTGGTTGTGCCAATACCCACAAGAAAGAATCTGTATTTTCCGTTTCCCAAAGGATCCAAAACAAAGGCCTCTATGGCAGTGACAAGTACAGATGACAAAGGAGAACTTCAGTGGTGACAGAAAACAAGCACTACACTGTGCTCAGCACATTTTGTGGAAGAAATGTACTGTCTGTCACATGTTATGATGGCAAAGCAAGGTATTAAAAAACTGCCAAAGCTAAAAGAAGATGCAGTGCCAACTAAATATGCAAGACGTCCAACTATGCCTTCGTCAAGACCAGCATCAACGCCAACCCGAAAATGTACACTTGAAAATAAGTCAATTTACAGAAATAGATGGGGGGGGGGGGGGGGTCTTAGTTCAAAGACTTCAAAGATTTTATTCATTTAGCGGGAATACACTTGATTATCATGTCCATCACAGCACGGTCATGTCACTGTAAGTCACTGTGCCTTATGGTCTTCTCGCTTGACCAAGCTGCCATAGCAGTCCATGCCCACCCCATGTGGCAGCACTGTTTCGCATAGGCTGTGGTTGATCTTTTACACTCAAATTTCTCAAAGCGAAAATCCCCGACTGAAATTTTAGTTTCTTAGCATTTTGTACAAAACAAAAGCACCATATCTAAACTGTTCAATCTCCATGACTTGTTGTCCTCTAGCACTGGCTGATCTGTGGTAACAGGTACCTGTGGCTGTGATACTAGTTTCCCCAGTATGGACGTACACCAAAAACCTGATGAGCCCGCCCCACCAAAAAATTCTCATCATCAGCAACAAATAATCAACATCAGAACTCCTCGTCAGTCTCTCCTCCTGGAAACTTGCATGAACATGAAAGATACAACTGATGAACATGAAAGGTTCAACTCATGATCACTGATCCTTGCTTCACTAGCATCTCCCTTTGTCAACATGCTGCTTGGCTTGCTCCAGTGACAAATGTTCCCCAGATGACATCATGGCTCCGTTCACAAAAAGGCATTAACTTTTGCAGCTTTCGGGCTGAGATGGCACAAACTTTCCAAAGCTGAAGAAAACTTCATTATCAACGAAAAAGTTGTTGAAAATTAATCACATCAAGTAATAAAATCTATGTTTCATGCAATTTTGAATGTGTCATTCTGTGTGCCCTTTAAGGGTGTCTTTTAAAAGATGGTAGCTTTTGGAAGTATTTTTTAATTCCACCATCATTTTACCGAAAGGAAGGAAGGAAAGAAAGAAAGAAAAAAGAAAGAAAGGAAGGAAGAAAGGAAGGAAGGAAGGAAGGAAGGAAGGAAGGAAGAAAGAAAGAAAGAAAGAAAGAAAGAAAGAAAGAAAGAAAGAAAGAAAGAAAGAAAGAAAGAAAGAAAGAAAGAAAGAAAGAAAGAAAGAAAGAAAGAAAGAAAGAAAGAAAGAAAGAAAGAAAGAAAGAAAGAAAGAAAGAAAGAAAGAAAGAAAGAAAGAAAGAAAGAAAGAAAGAAAGAAAGAAAGAAAGAAAGAAAGAAAGAAAGAAAGAAAGAAAGAAAGAAAGAAAGAAAGAAAGAAAGAAAGAAAGAAAGAAAGAAAGAAAGAAAGAAAGAAAGAAAGACTACATGTAAAATCCAATCCAGCTGACAGGCAAAACATGATAACATAAAAACAGGAAAATAATAATTTCAATTTCAATTTCAAAATAATTTTGATGTCCAAGAAACATGCAAACAACAGATGCTTGAAAGCAGGTTTAGATGGATAGCAAACCATTATATTATTAACTTACTGTGACACAATGCTGTGTATATGGAAACAATTGTCTAATACCTTTGAGGACAAGGAACATTAGCTGCAGAACTTTGTAAGGATGTGGGGCAATCCACAGGTAATGTAATAACTTCCCAACAATCCAATTATATGATTATGGTTAAGAAAATTACCCCTCTACAGTACTCAACACTTCAAGTATGGACTCGTAATTTTGCCACAATCTAATTTGCACAAGAGATGGCTGATGGAAAGTCCCAACCAATTGACAGTGAGAGCTACAGTAGACTGTGTGAAAGTCTCGATTGTATGTAAAGGTGTGTCAAGTCTAGAGCAAGGTAATTCTTTTATATTAAATTGACTCACGTCTGTTATTTAAAGTAAATTAGCTGTGACAGATTCCTGGCTCCTCAAGTTATAGCAGTGACCCTCTATCCTGCCCCCTCCCACCCCTTTGCCCTTTGAACAGGTTTGTCATCATCTTCATCCACAAAAATCCAAAACCTGTATATGTACAAGCCAAATATTGAATTGCTTTGAACTGTTTTTGTGGTCATGTATGGTGAAATTCTACACACGTCAGTTCTAGGCTTTGAAAATACAACATACATACAAGACACAAGAGACCTGTTTACGATGGTTAATGAATTGGTGGACCTTAAAATGAAGCTTTTCTTCACACACCTTCTCTGGAAAAACTTGAATGCTACATGTATGAAACCATTTAGCCTTGTCAGAAATCTATTAACTTACAATTTTTTGGCATATTTTTTGGCATAATAAGACACATCTGAAAAAAAGGTATATGATCAAACTTTTCACTTAATATTAATTTCTTTTTCATTTTTCAAAGACATATTAGCAATCTTTCATGCCTTTAAGTATGGCTGGGATTACATGGGCTCTGGTTTGCTCCGTTTTTATGCTGAAAATATTCCACGCGTTTGTCTCCTTGTACATAACATGGCAGTTCATCATAATAAAGAGGCAGATTATAAGAGCCTAACCTAAAGACACATGAAGTCTAGTATCCTTTTCTTTGGTTGTGAGATGCTGAAGGTTTGCATTACTTTTAATCAATCTGTCTTGATACAGACAGACAGCATATAGAAACATCAGCCCAGACCTTGAATCATCACACTGCAGTGGGATATATCTGCATGCACGACCACCCAGATTGGCAACAAAATCAGTTTCAATAAAAAATACGACGGTATACATATAGGAAACTTGTACATCTAGATAAACTCACTTTTGGCTGATCTTCAGCTCAAGGTCACTAAAAGGTCACACACAAGTGGTAAGTATTCCACCAAGGTACATAATTGTACAGAAGGCCTCCCAGTAAGAGCTCCAAGTTGAAGAGCACTGGGAACCAATATATTCCCTGTTGATGGTGTACATTCTAATTATTTAATTTACTTATGCTGATTTATGGGAGTAGATCTGTCACAGCTGCACTGAAATCTTTTCTTGAAGTTGCTTGCAGTTCCCATATGACTGCTGAAAGATGGCATAATGTGAATCTAAGGTCTTTGTTTTTCCTTTTGCCCTTCAAAACAATTGAAGGCATCACAATTGTTAACCAACCTTTTCATTCTCAGATAACAACAGAGATGATAACCCTTTGGAGCACATAGAGTGACAAGCTCCCAAAATGCACAAGAGAAAGCTGTTGAACCTGGGTGTGCTAGCTTTGAAGGTTCCCCATATTAAACCCTTTCCCACTCCAATCCCCCAACAGTGCCTACAAGTAAATTGTCATCTGCCTTAATGTTTTACTGTAATTTCATGTTAACAAAAAACATTTTTGCTGAGATTTGTACACCTACATGTACAATGGTGGCACATCCGATGTCAATAACTTTCTTTGGCATGATTTTGTACCCAACCTGCACCACAAAAAGCCACTGACTCGGGTCTTATTTTGAGCCGGAAAGGGTTAAGTACAAAATGAGAACAATCATTTAAATAGACATCACATTCAGCATATGACCCCTGTTGCTTGGTAAGACAGTAATAAAATATAATGTCATCTTTTATAATATCTGACTAATTTTCAGACGGAGAGACTGTCTTGGCGGGGGAGTCAACACCCTTGCAGTTAGCAACAACTGGATGTTATAGACCTGCCATGTCTTTTTGCGTTGACCTCAACAATTCTCCTGAAATCTGATAGAAAGCCAAGAAAGTGCAGAGCCTCCAAGTCTCCTGCCTCGGCGGGAGATCTCCCACTTTTTCGTACTTTTTTATAAAGTCTCCCACTTTTTATAAAATGTCTCCAGCTTTTTGTAAAATTAAATAAAAGTAGCATCATTCCATTGGTGGCTGTTAAGTTGTGCTGTTTTGCCATGTTGTTGTACTATACACACGCAGAATATGTCTATAATGGTGCCTAAAATGGTTCAAAATACAGGAAATGAAGTGCAAATTTCAAATTTTTCCTAAGGAAGCATACCCCCTGCTCCCCCCTTATCTATGCTTCATGCCTTCGGCACTGGCACTCCTGCTTTTCAGTAGCTGACGGAAGGAGATCTCCCACTTTAACATGGCCAGCTTGGAGGCTCTGAAGGTGTATGCTGAAGTCAACAACAACATGACCAACATTTGTGCTGTGGAAAACCATTGATATATGACTGGCCTGTTCACAATCCATGTAAAACACATGTGTGGTTTGATAGGAGTTTGTTTGTTTTTAATTTTTTTAAATAAGCAATACAGTAAAACTAAACCCATCACATCAATTACATTGTTTTAAATAGGTGACAGGAGAAAGGTGATCATGTACCACATGTCTAATACTCAGACACCAGAAAAAAAAACAGGGAAATTAAAATGTCTCAAACTGACACTGAAGGAATGAAATCATAGTATTCACAATGATGTAAAAATGTGCAATGTGACTACAGTTTAATTTCAATTTTGGACCATAAAGACCAGTTTAGGCTTTAAAAAACAAAGCCAAAGAAAACCCCAAAAACAAAATCACAAAAAAAAAAAGAAAAAAGAAAGAAAAAAACCACATCCCTGATCATGAACATTATTTGGAACCTGCATTATTTCTCCAGACATCTTTTACTGGTGTGGTTTCTCTTGGCTTGTGCATAATATAATGGAAGCTATTTCTGACACTTAGGTTAGCAAGATTAGAGTCAGTGCTGTTTTCCCAAGCCGCTCACATGCTGTCTGTATTGGCTGCAAACAACAGTAATGCCTAACCAGGTTTGGATACACTGCCCAGACTTTACACTGGTCGGCAGGGAAATGGAAAAGTCTCCAAATTTATTCCTTTCCGGCTAAAATTACCTTAAAGTGCTTGGGTGTAAGTTGTCATCCGATTCCGTGTTTCTACATAATATCTCATGCATAGAACAACTTTTTGAAGAAATTGTAAATAAGACCTATCATAATTGCATGTCACAGGTCAACAGCTTTCTTCAGCACAACTTGGCCCAGTGTAGAAACCACTGCCAAGGAAAGCTGTTGACCCAGACTTATTTAACTAGAAAACAGTAAATTAATGAACAGGCCTTATATATACACACATACAGAGGTGTGTGTGTGTGTGTGTGTGTATAAATATATATATATATGTATATATATATATATATATATATATATATATATATATATATATATATATATATATATATATATACACAATATATATATATATATATATATATATATATATATATATATATATATATATATATCATGGAATGCCATTTTTTGTTTTATTCAGTATTTAGGGATATCTTTAAATAATTAAATATCTTTAAATCCATTTAAAGATGTCTTTGAATGTATTTAAGCACATATTTAAAAGAAATTATGGCCCTCTGGATTTAGAGACATGTTGAAATGCATTTGCAGGTATGTTTTAATTGATTTAAAGATATCTTTAATGCATTTAAAGATATCTTGAAATATTTTTGGATGTAGAGATATGTTTAAATGCATGTTCAAACAAAAATGGCATTACATATTTATTTATGTGTGTGTGTGTGTGTGTGTGTGTGTGTGTGTGTGTGTGTGTGTGTGTTTAACTTTTTTTATGCTTACCCTTGTCGAGGGGCAGGCTTTATTTTTTCTCATTGTGTGTTCACATGCCCTGTCATCCAGTCACTCATACCATGATCTTAAATAATGCCTGGTCAGACTATGTACCTCATGATACTAAAATGTATCTCAAAATGCTCAGACAGAAAAGCTCAAATTCATTACACATGCTAGTACCTCATGCAGCTCAGGTGAATTAACAGGAACATCTCATAATCAAGACTTATCTCTAAATATTGAAGGTTAAAATCATGTGGCCATCAGAAAAAAGAAATGTTTTGTCATTTCTACCCAATTTTAGTGACCACAAAATCTTAAAAGCCACTTAACCCTACATTATATTATTTATTACCTGATAATTTAATATACCTTCCTGTATAGGTTGCAGCCTTTTACAGGAAACTGTTATACATGTACTTCATAGTTCACAAACTTGAGTCCCAGCAAATGTCATAAGACTGTTTATGGACTAATCAGATTTCTGGGTCACTGTTACCCACCTACTATAGATTTTGACCAATTCACAGACTACAACATGTATTATAATATGCCTATATGTATCCTACAACCACATCTGTTACCCAGCATGTTTTAACTCATTCCATACCAGTCCCTGATATTTCTGTATATTTACCTAGATTTACGAGGATAATCGCATATTTCAATTCTTCATGAAAAGAGCTTTCATTCAATTACCAACATGCCTATAGTCTTAAGTCCGTGGTTCTGGCACTGCCTGTCACCATAGTATGGAATGAGTTAACTGCCAGGATAGACATTGCTCTAACTCTGCACATCAGTAACTCATAAGAATTAAAACTGGCCAAACTGAGAGACGTGACACCAGGGGGCAGGGGATGCAGTGTGTCGATCAAGGGCTAGTTTGGCTTGAATAATTTCCGGAAACGCAAAACTCTTACTATTTACACACAGGTTTTATAAGTCCTTTAATATAAAGAATTTGTGTCACTTTAAATATATGGATACCTTTTTTATGTAAAATGATGTCAGGAAAATTTGGAAACTTGATTCAGTTGTGTTATCATGCTGCAAATGTTATATCCCTTGAAGAATTTTGTAATTTAAAAAACTGTCTTGTCATGCAGAGAAACAACATCTCATGACAGTTTGCCTGTCATGACTGTTATTGTTTCACTCTGAAAAAATAATCAAAGTGTGTTGCAAAACAATTTTCATGGGGTTTTAGGTCTGATAATCAGGCTCAAACCATCAACTTAAATGCAATTTGGCTGAAAAACACCACAATATTTGCTTCTTGCCAAGTTAATGTCCATGCATACTGTCAGAGAGATATCATATTAAAAATGTATGGGCAGATGATAAAATATTTATAACTGCAGGACCCAAGAGGGACAATACAGTTAGGAAGTTAATAGAAAAAACACACAGGGGAAACACTGTGGACTTTATGCTTGAATTTAGATTGCCTTACCAGACTGGACCCATGCAGAGTGTTCTTATACTGAAAACCTTACAAATTAGACATTGTTCATTCTGCACAAGTAATTCACTCCAGACACTGACATTCAATCAATGAAAAAACACGGGGAAAAAAATTGGGAATTAAATTTATCTTTAACCTGCATCAGTGAAGGTTTCCAAGAAATACTGTTATATGCATGCCAGTCAGCAAATGTACAATATCCTTGCTCTCTTCTCGGAGAAAGGCAGACTGGCATTCTCCATGCCATTGAGAAAGCTGTAAATCAATTTTATCATCATTGGTCTTTCAGCCATTGACTGGGCAGCACCCATCTGTATGGGTAGATTGTTAAAAGCTTGATATATGTTTTACAGCCTCATTTGACTGAAGAGGTATTTCCTGTGTTGTGCAGACAAAATGACAATCAAGCTGCCACCTTTATCAGTCTGTCTGCCATAAATCTTGGCCCAGGTAGCAAACCGCAGTTACTCCTGCCAGGGCTTCTCCACCACAGGTAACTACAACCAGTAATTGGGCTCAACAGTCAGACCCCACATGTCCATCAAATACACACTGTATACATGAACTTCTTGCTTCACTGCAGGTGCCTGAAGACAGCTATTACACCAGCCTACTTTTTGGTTTATGTTGCGTACAGGAGACAGGTGAAAACATGTCAGTTAAATCTCAAATAACTAATTTGAGTGGGCGTCAAAACTATGATCATACATGTACATGACTATAATGATTGCTGACCACCTTTCAAATGATGTTCTTGATGGCTACATGTACCTACACGTACACTGTCGGTCAATTTCGCACCAAGCCTAGTTATTCAGTGCTGGGCTTGAATAGCAAGACTAGATACAATTGACATTATCACAAAATGGACACAATTCACTGAGGTGCCTTGAAGCATGCAGTTGCATGCAATAGTAATCCACAAGTTTTAGCTCTGCTGACCACAGGTCGCAGAGCTTCATTATGTGATCACTCATGTCTGTCCATCCATCTGTCTGGGCGTCTATTGTCCATCATTCCGTCTGTCTTTAAACTTTGTACTTGCGAGTGCGATACAGTCCACAGTTTTTAAGATAGCCCCATATAATTTTCAGGACTTATGACGTGTTTTGAAAATCTAGGTCTAGTTTGATAGTGGTGGCATCACCTAAAATATTATATAATATACAGGTCAAAATGTGGTCTAGTATCCATCCTAAATGATTGATAGATCTTCATGAAATTTAGTGGGGTTGTGTAGGAGATCAAAATCTGAGTTGCAAGTGATACTAGTAGCACCACCTATAATTTTGATAGAAATTATGAGCCAAATGTGTTTTTCAGTTAGGCCCATATAACTTTATGGAGTTTTAAAGTGTATGAAAATCTACATTGACCTCAATGTTGGTGGCGCTATCTATAGTATTATGTACTATACGGGTCAAATGTAAAAATCTTGTGACCAGTCTAGCATCCTTAATTTTTTTTTACGGATCTTCATGAAATGCAGTGGGATTGTAGGAGATGTACAAATATCACTTGCTTATGATACAAGTGCTGCCAACTATAATTCAATGGAAATTATGAATTAAAATGTCTTGAAAGATACAAAATTCCATATCTTGAAAAATAATTAAATTAAACTTGCCAAGCTTATAGTATATACAGACCATGTCCAATGCTCATTTGTTATATAAGATCAATGACCCTGGTGAATTTTTGTTAGGTCACCAGACCTCTTAAGTTGAAAGAGGTGATTTTGTAGTGGCAGAGTGTTGCCTGGACATCAATGGCAAAGAGAATTGAGCCTCCAGATCAAAATTACACTTGAGTAGACTGTATATAACACTCTACTTGGTGACTTACTTTTTGGGCCACCATGACCCAATGATTGTGTGACCTTGACCTATTTTCAAGGTCATTAAGCACTTAAGAAAAGGCCATTTAATTTATATCTTAACCAATAAATAAGGCAAATGATGCAAAATGTACCACAAATGTGTATCATGTGGAAGTTTGATATTGCATAATGTGGATGACCTTGATTATTTTTTCAAGGTCCTGGAAGGACTATATTTCAGGAAATTATTTTGGTGATGGTGGTCAGCAAAGCAGTAGGCCCACAGGCCTCTTGTTTCTTAAGAGTGTGTGTGCGTGTGTGTGTGTGGGGGGGGGGAATGGAATGGAATGCCATCTGTTTCTGTATTTCGACATACATCTATTATTTAGAGATATCTTCAGATAGATTAAGATATCTCTAAATCTGTTCTTTTAAGTCATATCTTTCAATGAATTTAATGGATTTGGAGATTTTGTAATCACAATAATGTGACTAAACATGTTTTGTTTTTTGGAAGGTTTGTCAGAAAACATTTGTTTCCCCCTCCCCCCCGAACAAATACTCATCCCACTCCAAACAAATAGTCTGGAATATTTGTTCCCTCAACATACACATTGATTTTATTTTCAGATGTTTCACCCTGCGCCCATATATTAGTTTCCCCTTTAGTCCAACATTGTAAAACAGAAAGCTTGGTTTTTAGACATAATGCCATTATTGAAGATGTGACATGTAGTACGATACAATTACAGGAATTATTATTCTGACGTTAACCGGTCTAGCTTGGATTTTTCATTGACTATAAGGAGCAAATATTTGCTGAATATAAGTTCCTTAGTACACTGAAAACTCGTTATCATGACATCGTCTGTTCCCTTAGAAAGGTGTCAAACATTTGAATATGTCAGATAAATGAATCAAACAACAAAGAAAATGTACTTTTGCCATTCAAAACTTGTGTCATTATAATGAATATGTCAGATATCTGAGTGTCATTGTAATGAGGTTTCACTGTATTATAGTACATGTACCAGTATAATGTATGGCGTCTGAGTGCAATGATTTTGAGGTTGTTCACACTGAAAAGTTGAGAATCATGCGAATGTTGCATGAAATTGAACATTTACTAGTGGGGAACAAATGTTGAACATATATTAGTTCCCATAGCCCAATAAAGTACGGTCGGTGTTACAATATAATATTAAGTCACTAGAACCTGTCAAAGAAATGGGAAATAAAATTCAGTTAACAAAGGTTTGTTAGAAGGAACAACTATTCATTCTTCCGGGGGTATGAATATTTGCAGAATATTAGTTCCTGGGGGAACAAATATTGTTGAACAGGGAAACAATGAATCCTGCACACAGCACAGCAACATGACTTCATGGGATGACACTTCACAAAGCAAGATTCATCGCTCTGTATGGTTCCATCTTCTCAAGACAATTAGCTGTCCAAGAAAAGAATTCAATGTCTATTGCCTCAACATCAACATGAGCTCCAGTTTAAAATAATTAGGGAATCAATCTTCCT
Source organism: Hermodice carunculata (assembly GCA_964020975.1). Classification (NCBI taxonomy): domain Eukaryota; kingdom Metazoa; phylum Annelida; class Polychaeta; order Eunicida; family Amphinomidae; genus Hermodice; species Hermodice carunculata. Next base: position 27,698,291 of record OZ026615.1, on the reverse strand, counting down.
CTACATAATGATAGAAAGTAATTGAGCATTGACTTGATGTCATTGCCACACTAAATGTCCAACATGCTTGTGAAGTGACTGTACCCACTTAAACTCTACATGGACTAAAAAGGCATGGGCAGCCAGTGTATACGTGTACAGGTACACACACGATACCATGGACTGCTTGATGTACTGTTACACACTTCACCACCAACAAAGCCACCAGAGTTCATATCATGCACTGAATGTATAATGCTGTCACTCACATGTGTTAGCTACCGTCATTTGTTGTGCGACTTGACAACAAAGGAAACCAACCTGTCAGATCCATCGACCCTTGGCTAAAACACTCACATCAGAGACTACTACTGTGAGCTGCAGGCAGTCTGCTTTATCTAGGCCCAGGCTGATGTCACCACATTAAGCCACCAAATAGACTAATTTTACAATAATAAACAAAAGAAAATCAACACATCCACATGTCAAAATGTTTATAAAAAGGGTAAAGATGTTGATAAGAGGTACATTATTACGATCATGACGCAAACCGTTATCACTGCAGTCAAAAATTACACTGTGTGAAATTGGCATATTTCACATACAGAAACTTGATGAAAACATGCAAAGGCCTATCATTTGAGAAGCAATTACAAAATATTTATTTTTCCTCATCTAGGCTAGATGTAGAAAGAATAGGTATTCTTTCTTTCCTTCAATGAGATTCACCCACAGTGAAACACCTCAAGTCATTTTTACAAAATATATTTATGTTTACTGTTATGAATCTATGATATTATGAGAGGGCCTACCACTTTACATATGCCTAAATATCTAATATATAAATCATTTTTGAAGTCTTGGTTTTTTTGGCCTCCATAGATGGGTATTACATTAGAACCCCAAACTGAACCATTAGTTATTCTGGTAGGCTTTAGGAGAAGAAAAGAACAGATGTAAATTAACACATCATTAAATATATACGAGGCTAGGCCTAATCCATACCCTATCTATGTGTGTTTATATGTGTTTTATTCATCATTCTTGATGCATTTTCACTGGGTCTGCATGATTTTACTGGCAATATGACCATCAGCTTCATTATTAGGGAATAAAGTCTGATGAACAAAAAAGTCCCTATTCACCAGCAAGCTACTGAACTCAATACTCTTGAAATCAGATGAAAACTTTTTTCATGACTTGGTAAGAAAAAACATATTTTAGATAACTAGGTCACAGGAACAAATATATATCAAAACACTCAATTTCAACATGGGCATATTATTGTGATCCAAGGACACCTTTGACGTCCAAGCATTCTCAACCCTGAGCAATCCTACAAGTTCATGCATGTTGATCACCACAGAAGTATTTTTTTCCTCAAAGCTGTTTATACTATGGTACCACATAGGTCACAGTAATAAATACACAGGTCACTGACCCAGAAATCTAATTAGTTTGTCATATCCTTATGAGGTACTTTTGTGCCATATGATGGTTTCAGCATGCTCAATGTATGGTCATGTCCTGAGTGCTTCAAAGGTCAATTAGTGTGTAGATAAACATCTCTGCTCTATTCCCTTGTCTCTATCTATTGTATTCATTTCAATAGTAGCATGCTGTGCTATTGCTAAGATTTCATGGAGCAGACATGGTTTTTGTGGAGTTTTGGACAATGATATGTCTTAATGTATAATACCACAAGCAATTACACTTATTATGGAATCCATGTAGCATAAAATAACAACAATGAACCACTCTTCTTACATCAGGAGCAGTTTATTTTTTAAAATATTGAAAAATACTGAATTTTGAATAAACCCCCCACGATTAATATTAGCGCGTGTGCTACAACTGGAATGAATACAGTATGCTAATTAGTCTGAAAAGGAGGGTCATTATCCAAGTGGGCGACATCTTGTTTTTTTATGTCTGCTCTTGGAGACATAAAAAGTGAAGAACACTCTCAATGCAACAAAGACTGAACAGTCACATGGCAGAAAAATAAGTGAGCATTTGATGGGAGTCAAGATTCTGGCTTGTTGGTGATTAACACCTATAGTGATCACGTCACAGATGCACAAACTAGCTCAATATACAAGTATCAGGCACCTTCATTCCTAGCCAAGCAGCAGCTGAGTTGAACTGTGACACCATGCCAGTCTTAAAACAAATGCTGTCAACTGTTTACTTATGTCTTTAATTGTGTTCGTTACTGGCAATGGTTACATTTGCTGTTTATTTCTTTACAATCAGGCAGCAATTTTGCGGAAGAACGCAATCTGTGCCATTAACCAGATTTTACAATAGATTCCCTAAAGTCTTGTTCAATATGAAGTCTATAAATTTTAAAGAGTTGTGACACTCTGAGACAGTGATTTTCAATTTCAAAATTGTCTTGCCTGCTTGTCCTGTTCATTCACAACAGTTAAAAGACACAAAACATTCTAGTAAAGACACATCCTCGTTATAGTTCTAATAAACCTGAACCCGCTGCCACCTCCCCCTCCCTGCCAAGATCAGTATCTTAAATTAAAAGCAGGTGATGTGAAAATGGTTGATATGTATACATTGTGTAGTACATCTTGTGTTGGCTCATGTAATTTGAGCGCCATGCTCCATCTTGTACAAACACATACAATTACAACAAAAACTCAAATCCAAAACTAATATGCTGCAATAGGTTCATAAGATCAAAACAGAGCGGGAGAAAGCCTTTGATCTCTATTCTCTGTCAGCTTATATTTCCTAAGCATGGAGATGCATCACTGTTATTCAGTATCACCTTATAGACAAATGTTCACTTTCGCGTTTTTTACAGGAAAAATTCAATTTGATTTTTTTTTCTTGAGTGGTAATTTGTTCTATGGATAAAAGCCTCTTTCTTTGCCAACACATTCAAAGGAAAACAGCAAAATGTTAAGTCATCAAGTAGCAAGTCTGGTTGCAAAGATATACACCCACACAAAATTCTACTGTTAATATCCCCAGCCTAATGCATACATGTACAGTGGAATCTCTAAATAAGATAGTCTCTGTTCTCCATAGAATGACAATTTCTAAATTAAGACCACCAATTAAGTCCCATTTTTGCCCTTTATTTAATCATACCTCCTATTAAGACCACTCCCCATTAAGGCCACATTTTTTCAGTCCCTTAGGTGTTCCTAATTAGGAGACTCCACTGTCCTTTTGTCCCAGTTTCATAAGTATGACACTAACTGGACATATGTTACAAGCCCATTATAGTGCATATTGCCTTGAAAATGCATAGGAAACCATTATTATGCCTTCCCCCTTGAATTAAGACAGAATCGACAGCTTTACTTGGGATGGGTTGAGAACCAAGTGCCCAACCCACTCCATGAAAATCTGTATTCTGGGACAAGTTATCATGAAAGATGTCATCTGCAATTCTCATTATGTCTGGGTTGGCACCCAGACATTTTGTTTTTCCAGGAGTTCTTTCTTCTTTCCTTCTTCCTTGTTCATCTTCTTTAAGGCCAAATTTTGTGTGGATGGTTTCTCAGACGCTGCTGTACACATAAATGTGGCAGAAACGTAGCTCTACTAGGGAAATTGTGCACCTTTGTATTGGATAGGCACAGTTTTTAAAATTATGCAAATTAGTTGCAATTAAAATTTAAAAAGCTCCATGTTTGACATTTTACTTGAAGACTGGCATACATGGAAACTCCAAACTTGGCATGGTTATGCCTCCATACACAGTGTCTGGTCTTTTTGTAAGGAGAGGGACAGTTTTTATAATCATGCAAATTTGAGCCACTGCAAAATTTAAATTTGGAATATCTTTAAAAGTGTTATACATTGCAGGTTGAGGTGCCATTCCAACTTCAATTTATAGGTTTATGCTATCAGCACATCCAATAAATCACAAACAAAACTTGTAGAATTTTAATTTATGCTAATTAGGGACACTTGAAAAGGTCAAATGTTGAATACTGAGCACATGTATCTTCAAACTATCATAGGTAGAGGTGCCATCTGAACTTCAATCCACTGGTTTGTGCTGTCTCCGCATCCAATAAACCAGAAACAAAAGTTGTGAAACTTTAATTTAGGCTAAGTAGGGGCCCTTCAAAAGTTTAAATGTTGAATATCTTCAAAGCTATTATAGGTAGAGGTGCCATTCCAAATTTTATTCATAGATTTGCGCTCAAGGCGCGCCCAGCAGACCAAAGACAGACATTGTAGCATTTAAAGTTATGCAAGTTTTGAAGGTACACAGATAAATTTGTTTGAAAGCAAATCTTCTTTTTTAGTTTAAATTGTTTTTCATTACTTACTCCAGACATTTGACCACCAGTGAATCTGGGCCAGTTTAAGGGGAAAGGGTTAAACAAAACAAGAATATGTTTCCTATATAAGACAGAATGAACTGTCAAAATCCCCCCCCCCCCAGTCAACAAATCTATGCCTCAGATAAAAATCTTTTATTCATATCACTTTCCTTTCCTTTCTGCACTAACATAGTTTTCACTAACCTTGTGGTAAGATTCAGTCAAACTTTATTACGGTGGATGACAACTCTATAAGGTACACAAACAGAGACACCACAGAGGGAATTGCTAAATTTTTCATACACAAATTAAAAGGCTGTATGCACTTAGTCATGAATGCAGTTGAGAAAAAAAAAAAAACTATACGAGGTAGTGTGGCATTGATGTCCAATCCATAACAGAAATGTCAAACACTGTGTACTTGCTGTGCGCACAGCCTCTCAGCTTCACATCTTTGTCACGAGAGTTTAGCCAACATCTGACTAACACAGTGTTACATTATCGGTAGAACAAACCACACATCATCCATGCAAAATGTGTGTAAATTTGCCAAACATGTTCGCACATTATTGGTTGGCCCCGTTATAAAGTCAGCAAAAAATAATATATTTACACAGCGAGTTAACGTAACAATGCTAGATGGTGTTCAAACCAGGTCTATCAATAAACGGGGACATGGATTAAATGCAAAATAACACCGCCTGTCTGTTTTATTAGCCCCCTCATCAATTTCACATGGTCATTTGTATGACATCTGTCTAATCATGTCATCAGGATTGTAGTAAAACAATGAACACTCCAACATTCTGGTCCTACATCATTGTACATCTGTCAGATTACTGTGTCAGCCATGGTCAACACAGCTAATCTGTGTGACTTCCAAACTAAACGAACTTGTGTCACTTTTGATTTAACATACTACATCATTTTCCCAAAAGCAGCATATCTAATGGATGACTTCCGTCTAAAGAATGACAGGTTGGTATAAAGTCTGTGATAGAGCGAGACAGCCATGAAACCATATATGGTTCACAAAGCGGCCACAATTAAAAAGAGTCAAACAAACACGCATAATTAGAAATCATGTCATCCAACAAGGGCTTTGTTTGCTACTGAAAATTGGGGTCAGTAGACCTCTGGGTTTTTTTCTCTCTCCCCCTTTTTTTGTACTTTGTGTTCCTACATTATTAAGCTTTAGCTTAACATCATGATGAATAAGCTAAGTATAAAAAGTAGATAATAATCATATGTAAGTGACATGTGACACAGTCAAGTTGTCTCTCTAATCTTGACATTTTGTGATACTATCAGTAAAATTCACAGGACACCTATGCACAGATGTGTATCTATACCCATGTGCATGTGTATGTATGGCAATAACATACACTCTACATGCATGGTAATTACATATACATGTACTCTACATGTATGGTAATTATGTTATTTTGTTTTTGCATGTATGGCAATTACATATACTCTACATGTATGGTAATTATGTTATTTTGTTTTTGCATGTGTGGCAATTACATACTTTACCAGCATGATAATGACTGCATTCTACAACATAAAGTTGCAACCATTTAATGGCTGGTGTTTCAATAAATAGTATCAGTCCTGTCATGTTGGCCGGCTTTTGTCTGGCATTTTTTTTTACTACATTTAACTGTACATACATGTAAAACAGAAAATGATAAATGCTTGCTATTTTCGTTTTACTATATTTAACTGTTGGTACAGAAAATCATAAATGCTTGCTATTTTTTCACCATTTTTACCTGCACATGTAGGATAGTGAATACCTGTATACATGAACTGAAAAAAAATTATGGTCCCTTTAACTGCACTTGAAAGGAATTTGCTCTATGAGGTAGCTACTGAACAGATTTTTATACTTGACTTCTAGAAGTCATAAGCATGACATAAATGATGTGACATGTACGCTTTTGACTTTTATGTCTTTTCAGGTTCTTTCAAAACTTCCCAGCTTCAGTACAATAGCTGTGTATTTGTTGGCTCTAGTGGCAAATAATCATGCAACAAGTCCTTTCATATTGGAGAATAAAAGGAACATTTACATGGATTTCCACTCAGAGTTGCCAAGAGTTTAGTCCTTTTTTTGCTTTCCAAATCACAGACACACATGTAAATGCACTATGATAAAAGCGTGTAAAACTTTATACACCTTTCCTATGAAATGAAGACACACTAATGTAAGACAGGATACTCTTCTGGTTTGTGTAAAGCGGACCCTGGTAATTTTTTGTCCTGTCTACCGCACTTGACATCGTACACAGTGATCTTAACTCTTTATCACCCAAACTGTCCATATGTCAAATTTTCTCTACTTCTATGGCATTTCTCATTGAAAACATTTGCACAATAATTGTAATGAGACCTATTCAGATATTGTACACCCACTCATCAAGGATTTAAAAAAAAAATTGACACAAATTGGGCATTAAGCACCCAAATTGCACCACAAGAAACTGCTGACTGCAGTTTCACTTTGTGCATAAAATAAATCTACCCAACAGAGAAAGTTCTGTACCTGAAATATGACAAAACGTCCACCTCAAAACTTTTCCAGCACATTGTTCTCCTGGCTCCTGTGTCCAGTAACAACAGTATTAATACATGTATGATATAGTAACACCTGTTATACTATAGCATTACAAGGAAACTGCTTAGAAAATATCATTAACTTTTTCTGATTGCGTGAAATTCAAGAGTCTGGAATGGGACCATTAAAAGCAAGTTGTTGACATTACTCTCATGAGTTATATTATATATATATATATATATATATATATATATATATATATATATATATATATATATATATATATATATATATATAATATATATATATATATACATATATATATATACATACATATATATATATGCATATATATATATGTATATGCATATAAATATATGTATATACATATATATGTGCATATATATATATATGTATATATATATGTATAATGCATATATATATACATGTATATATACATATGTATATACACATATATATATATATATATATAGAGAGAGAGAGAGAGATATAGATATAGATATATATATATATGTATATGTATATGTATATGTATATGTATAACTCTTACTTCTAATGTTTCTTTAGCAAATGAGACATTTACACAAGAATTTACACAAAGAACTCTGAAACCCACAACATTTGATATCCAGGACCTCTCGTCAACTTTCAGCATGCAAAGAGTTAAGGCTGTGGACCATGTTATTATGTCGCCTGCATTCAAACATGATCCTGTCTCAGTGTTTGGAAGCATCATTCAGAAAGACAAGAGGTCTCCAAGGTTAATTAAGGCATCAGTTTGTCTACAGTCATTATGAAAATTTAAGGACCTGGTTCCACAAAAAATCCTAATTGCATACGACATGATAGACAATGGCCTGAATCCTGTGAAGTGGAAAACAAAAACTCACATTTCATATTAACCCTTTCAGCGTAAAGATAACCCTTTTCTCTTAAATTAAGACTCAGTCAACAGCTTATCTTGGCATGGGTTGGTACTCATCCCATGATAAGGAAAGCTGTTGACCTGGGGCAAGTCATCTTCATATAGGTCTCATCAACAATTCTCAATTTGTTTTTCATTACTGTTGAAATCAGTTGAAAACACTGAAGCAGATGACATTTGACAACCAGACAGTTTTGGCCAGTTTAAAAGGGAAAGGGCTAAAGATGAATTAACACTAATAACAGCTTTCCTCAATGCACTTTAGACACACTGCAACCAAAGTGGGCTGAGGAAAGCTGTTGACCTGGGGGATCCTTTTGTCTCTGGAAATAGAGGCATGCTAGTACTTGACTCAAAGATCTGTCTGTGCAATGTCAGTCTGGAGTCACTATAGTGCTTCATAACAAGCTTGACTTTTGTTGTGAGTAGTACCAAAGTTGCAGTTATTGGTTTGATGAAGCATAGAAGACCAACTTAGAAATGACAGTATGAAGCTGTCACTATTGGACAGTTTACATATCTTTACAACAATAGATGTACCACTTCCATTCAAAGGAAAATGTCGTGAAAAATAAAATTATGAAATGATTTAATATTATTTGTTGACATCTATACTTTTATCTTTCAAGTCCAACATGTACTGGTTTCATGCATTATGATTTTTTTTAACAGAGAAGTACAAATTATGTACTAGACAAGTAAATCTCTCTCTCTCTCTCTCTCTCTCTCTCTCTCTCTCTCTCTCTCTCTCTCATCTCTCTCTCTCTCTCTCTCTCTCTCTCATCTCTCTCTCTCTCTCTCTCTCTCTCTCTCTCTCTCTCTCTCTCTCTCTCTCTCTCTCTCTCTCTCTCTCTCTCTCTCTCTCTCTCTCTCTCTCTCTCTCTGCACAAACACACATATGCAAACACCGACACACACAGACACCTATATGTATTTATCTATATTTATTCAACCCCAAGACTGAAAACTTAAACTTCACACAAACACGTATTATAAAGGCAAGTCACATTACATAATACTTATCAAATCACGATTTTCAGGTTATACATTCAGGAACATTTATAAGATGATGTCCATAACAAAAGCCTGCCCTTCCACTACAGCTGTAATCACACATTAATTTTGCCTTGGCTTCAATATGCATCCCACTGACACAGTTTACATCCAGCCTTGCCATTTACAGAGAAGGAATCGCAAAAATCATTGCTGTTTAATCTGTAACATAAAACATGAGAAACTGGAGCTGGGTTCTGAGTCATGCAGGACGTCTCCCTGCCGTAAGTCAACAAATTAATTTGTACATGTACGAAGTGAAAATCTGACAATCAATTTTCATGTGAGTCTGCATACAGAAGTGGTCATTATAGCAGGGAGCAACTGCATCCCATACCTCAGGTGGTGGGTAGGAATGGTGGAGAAACCACTCAGGATCTGGAAGCAACCTGACCCCTCAATAGTCGTAAGAAAAGTAATATATAGCAAGGTATGAGGTGTATGTGTTGTCCAAGTTCCACTAACAGCAGGGTGGAGCATATTGATTGCTGGTCAAGATGAGATCTGCCTGCTGGACAACATATTGACAGGCTTTGGTTAATATATACAACCTACATACGTAGTACACAATGCATATGTATGCTTACTCTATGATCCAGCTATTGTGTGACAGTCTTCCATTTTTTCCTTTCTTTTTTATTATTTTTTTTTCACCATATCCTTTTGACATTATGTTTGTTCACTTTTCTTTCTTTTTTTTGTGGGGGGGGGGAGTGTAGTATTTATGTTTGATTAATTTGTAAAAGGGAAATTTAAAACCACTGATAGTCTATAAATATGTTGCAAATATGAATAAAAAAAATAAACAAGCACGAGTTCAATGCTTGTGTGACATGCAGATAATGCAAATTTCCTGCCAAGAAATATAATCAGCACACCACATTTGCAGCTACACATGGCATGTCTCTGGCAAACAGCAGTTCAAATATTAAAAGTCTCAACGCACATGCTTTCTTTTTTTTGGGGGGGGGAGGGGGGTCATGTTTCTGCATGCAGCACAAAACAGGATATGAAGCACACATCGATAACTGTAATAAACGAGATCTGTTATATTTATTAGAGACATCTGCATGCTTGCCACATGAAGACTTTATGGTTTCTGTGTGGCTGTCTGCAAACTTGAGTGGTGCTTATGATGGGTCTGCCACCTGGTATGAAAGACATGAACTAAAAGAAATTGATTTTTCCACATGAAAAGCTGTGCAACAAGAAACAGACGTTTGGACAACAAAGAACCAAGCAGTGATCAGTCAGTACTTACCCACTCTCTGCACAAAAAATAGTCCAGGCACAGAAAATGCCAATCTTCTGAAGCCCCATAAATATCATAAACTCTTTTTTTCTTCTTTTCCAAATTTCTGTTTTGCTCCTTTGAATCTGACCCTACCATGTGTTCAAGCAATGGTGACCTGCATGGGTATTTGCAAATACATGTGCACACATACTTTATTGAGTGATTACAGATGAATGCTTGGACAGAGATGTATCCAAATCACACCAAATCTGTACAGATTTCAGCCAATGAAAAGTGTCCGATTAATCTTTTAAAATGTAGACGTTTTGAAAAAATATAACAAATTGTGAAACAAAGATGAAAGGTACAAGATGATCTACCTGTGTGGTCCCATATTCTGATGGTGCTGTCCGAGGCACCCGATGCAATCATGTCTTTGTTGTACACAAGGCAGTACTGAAACAAAAGTATCAAGTTTCACAACATGATGCATCCACTTATAAAATTACAGCCCATTTTATTAATAGCAAACAGCAAGGTTAGACAGTTACTATAGCCCGCCTGTAGAGGGCACTTCAGTCAGGAAGGCTAGAGTTGTGTTTTCCCTTTAACTTCCCACTGTAATTTGCAAGTTAGTGAATATACATACATGTATGAACAATTTTTTTCATGATACATCTAGGCGTATAACTTAAATAATCGTGAAAATTTCACAATGTAACTGGTCACAACTTGCAATAATAGCCCTCAGTCACCTCGCACACAAAGGGGAAAATAGTAAGTTATAAAAGACAACACAACAAAAGTACTAAAGAGCTAATATAGACTCACCACCTCCCCTGTGTGACCCTTGAGTACCTTCAGGTTGGCCCCTGAGAATGGACTCCAACATCGCACTGTCCCGTCAGCACTGCCACTCACTATCTTCTTGTCATCAAACTGACAGCAGTTTATCACTGAAACAGAGAAGCTGTACGATGTGGCCTTGTTTCTTCAATATCTCTCTAGGTAAGGATTTTATTTCTTCTGCCATTTTTTTTACTTTAAAAGATAAAAGAGCAGGGAAGGTCAGCGGTGATAGATTGAAAATTTCAATGTAAAGTCAGACTAGTTTGATTTAAACAAATCTTTATGGTCTGAATTCTAGACTGATGTACATAGTAGTCAGTAACATTAGTAACTTGCAGTACACAGCATCATGGAAAACACATCATAAGATGTAATGTTAGTCTGTTTTCCTGTTTGATCAAATATGTTAGTTCTGTGTGGAGTGAGTGCTAACCCTAGCCCTACAGTAAGTGTAAAAAGGAATTGTAGTAAGTGTCCATTGGTAGCTCAATAAAAATATGTTCTAAAACACTGTACATCTACACTTTTACAGCACTTTACACAAAAAATATGAATTTGCTCCAAACATGTCCTTATATACACACTAGACTTTAAATCTGAGATCATATAAACTACATATTTTTTTAAAGTTACCATTTTGATTAAGCTATTAAAAATAGGAGATCTCTATAAGTGTTAAGAAATTGAATTTTAAATGTATAATTAAAAGACTTTAATTTTATCCATTTTCAAAGAAAAAAAAAGAAAAAAATTATAGCACACACACACCAAAAATGGGAAATAATATTTTCTTATGAAGAAGGAAACAGTAGACTTCGAGCAGCAAAATTGTATTTTAAATTTTGAATAAGGGTTTTAGTTCAAAATTTAAAAGATGTTTAAATTAAAGCTAAAAATCTGCAAATTTTTTAAAATTTCAACAGCAATAATATTGAAACTAAGTCCATTTTCAAAAGTTTCAATTACATTTAGGAGAGTGTTACGTGTTCTTTAATTTAATACTATAAGCTAAATCTGATTTGTATTTTTTCAGATGTCATTTTAAAATTTGATGCAAAATTTAAGAATTTTGGTTAAAATTTAATTACATCAATAGTGATACTAAAATCTTATATTCAGTATCAGAATCAAACTTGATGTTATGTTTTGTTTCGAAAAATATATATACATGTACTTTTAAGGGTATTAGATGGCAACCATAAACAGAAATTAAACATTTATACAGTGAAAAATTGTTATAATGACACCTTCTGTTCCCTCAAAAATGTGTCGGATAACTGAACGTGTCAGATAAATAAGTCAAATAACAAAGAAAATAACCCTGTTCTCATGAAAATTTGTGTCGTTATATTGAATATGTAGGATATCTGAGTGTTTTTATAAAGAGGTTTCACTGTACAGGAGTCATAAAGTATACCATGTCCACCATGTCCTTAAATGTATGTTACCAGCACACACAGGAATTTCAATTTCACACCTGAATAGCTTCAAAACTTTACTATATTCAGAATGGTTTACATTTCATTTGCTCTCATACGAAGGCATGTGATATCAAAAAGGAGGTTTATCACTCACCAGTTCTCCAAACAGAAACTCTATGGTAAGTATAACGGTTTGTACTTTTTGTATGCTAAAGTGATATCGTTATCAGCACTTAATTGAACTTGCACAACCACAGATCAACAACCGTTCATTATAACCTTTTTTTTTTAAATATAAACAAAAATTTATTTGCAACTTTTTTAACATAAAACAAACAAGTTACTCTTCAGATAAGTTGGTCATTCCAGTGTTCCACTGCGATGCTACAGAAATACATGTATAACCTGCATATATGAGACACCTAAGCACCATCTAGTGGGATTACCTTCTTCATGTCCCCTCATTTCTTGTACCTTGGCACCTGTTTGAATGTCCCATAAGAACAGGACATTGTCCCAGCCTCCTGTAACTGCCATGTTTCCAAATGTGGACAAACACTGTCAATGGAAAATGTATATAACTGTAGCCAATGGCAACATTTTGCTGTTTATAAAACAGTTGTGTGAAAGGATGTTTTTGGCAGTGCTTAATTGTAATGTACATTCTTTATTCCTGTCAACCTCCTTTGATAATAAAGTGGGAGATCCTTCTGGGATGGGGGGGGGGGATTTAATATTAAACAAAGAATGAAGAAGAAATTAATAGATTTTCATTGGCCATATTATCCAAAAGAGGCCAAATTTCACATGGAAAGTCCAGAAAGCTGGGCTGTAAAAATAGGAGACTCCCACAAGTGTGGTACCCTTGAAAGGTATGTTCTTGTATCTATTTGCTGACCTAAAACCCACACTGCTAAAGTGAAGTGTATCACAAAGAAAAATAGCCCAGAAGCTCATAACTGAGTGTGAAGAAGATGCTGTCAGCATCTGATGGAACAAAATATCAAAAAATTGTAGGACAATCTTGTGATTCCCAGAGTGTAAATTTTGGTTGCATTCAAGTATCACAAGGCCGCCAACCATTTGCCTGCTGAGCAGACCATGTTCCATGTATTCACCAGTCCACACTGAGCAAAGTTTAAAAAGAAACAAAGAGCTCAGTCTGATTTTGAGGCAACCAGCCATACATGTAGGTGTATTCCGAAATATAGTTTAAGTGCATATTATAAGTGATGTACATCATTTTGCAACTAATTTGATCCATATGCAGCCCTATTGTGCTGTTGAGACTGAAGATTTCAGAAACATCATACTGCAATGAATTCTATATTAATGTTCTGAATTTTTTCCAGTTGTAACAGCAAAACAAAAAAAAAACAAAAAAACATTAAATCCACATACCAAGCTGTACACTCTTTGCATTCATTCTAAGAATTTGAAAAAGAGAAAAGAGACTGACAAGAAAAAAAAGACTGAGGAAAAACAAAATAACAAAAATGAGGAATGAGAAGAAGACTCACAAGAAGAACAAGAAAAAAGAGAAGAAGAAGAACAATAAGAAGAGCTACAACAACATGAAGAAGAAAAAAAGCAGAAGAATGGAGACAGAATAAAGTTTGCTGTGCACCACAGAGAGATGATATGAAGAATCTTACATGGCTGATAGTGAGTTACCATTTTTTATCTCATAAGGGATCGCTGTAGGTGGGAAAACCCTGAGTGACCAGAGGTCATGAGTGATTTTCCCCACCAACAGCGATTGCAAGTAAGAGAAAAATAGTAACTCACTCTCCAGCCATGTAAGATTTTATTTATTCTATGTTAAATTGGGTATTCATCACAAAATATATGCCCTAGGCCTACTTACAAAGCCAACCTGGTGTGCCATGTTTGTTTATGTTCATTGTAGTTGTTCCAGGCCATGTGTGAAGTATAATCAAACATCCCTTGTGCACATTGGATTTTGTCTGTACTGTTTATGCCCTACATCACTGATGCAGGATTGGTATGATTTAGTTGTAATAGCTCCCTGGTTGTAACTATGTTTGGGCCATGTGATCTACAGTGAGTGACTACTTTTTAATTTCACTCTAGAAAAATAATTCACCCGCAAACATAGAATAAAATTCTCATACATGTACAGCTCACAACAATGTATGGAAAAAATAATGTGTTGTGGGATACTATTATTTTGATCTGCTTGGATTTAATTTAATGGGAAAACCAATGACCATTGATGATTCTGCTCCAATATTTGACAAAACAGCAATGTGAAATTGATTTTCTCATGATTCAATATAAATAATGCATATGTTACATGTACAAAAAGTCACTTTTTGTGAGATACTGCTTCATAATTTCAGAGATAATTTGTAAATTTTATAATTAGTATTTTATGATTCACATCAGATTCACATTTTGGGTGTCAATCACTGCTACTTCATGTACATATATTAATTCCAACATTATAACAATCAACAGTTACATACGTATAAAGGCGTAATGTAAAACGACATCTAATGTGGCCTGTGGCAATAGGAGAGGTCATAATTAGCAATTTTCTGTGTATTCGGCTGAATACACAACCCAATACACAAAATTCATACAGGTTACAGGTGTGCAGGCTGCCAAGGAGGGCTAGGTCTGTGTATTCCCATTACTTACCATAGTAAGTTAAACCTGAATAACTTGAAAACCACTGTGTTTAGAAACACAAAATTTCCCAATGGTAAATTTTGATACGTAATTAAAATGTTTGTGTAAATTTTATCACCTCAGGTGCCAAACTAACCAACTTACTGAATATTACTTTAACATAGAATGTAATGGGAATACAGATTCCTCTACTGAGAACCCACCTGACCCAACTGATCTTGACCTTAGTTATAAACAAGGGTCCTCTGAGGGTAGTTATCAGAACATGTTTCAGAGCCTTCACACATTTCACATTCTCTGTCAATGACTATGTAGTGCACAGTCTATCACCATCAAGTCAATCACAACTCACCTCTATTTCATCTGTATGACCCAGCAGCGTGTGCCTCAGCTTGGCTTGAGATAAACTCCAGACCTTGACAGTTCTGGATGAGATAACAAAATAAACAGTTAACTGAGAGGACTGTAAAAGCATGACAAACACTAGGTGTCCAGCATATCTTTCTGGCGTCATAAAACACTATGTACACACAATCTTCTCAATGCTTTATAAGGGATGCTAATGCAAAACCTGTTTAATACTTCATTAAAATTTGTACTGCAAAGTATAGTTTGGAAAATAGATAAGCTGTTAAAGATTCTTTACTTCAGCATACAATGAATTATGTATCTTGCCAAGAGCTTCGGTCTCTGTTTTGCTACATTTTGAAGCATATTGCTTCAAAAGGTGGCATTTGACTACAGACACTTTATCAAAATATTATACAAAAGCTCTAGCCGTTTTTTGTTTTTTGCTTAATAAAAATGAGAACGGTTGTTTGTATACAATTTATACAACAGAAAAGTGACATAATTTCCTCAGAATGCCAGCCACTGCAATGCAGTTCAAGCATGTGTGTGTGTGTTTTGTGTGTTTGTGTGTGTCTAAGTGTTTTCACAAGTGGTAAAAATTGTCTCACACGTGATAAATCTTGCTTATGAAATGAATTCCACTGGAAGTTTTACTCAGGACTTGGGTTACATTGCAACTTCAGCACGGCATTGTGCAATAATAAAGAATTGAAAGTGTATAAAGAACTGAAAACTATCCTACTAAACAGCAGACTTGCCAGTTATGTTTTAGACCAAAGCACTTTTCTAGCATGCTGAAGACTACAAATGGCAAGGCATTGTAACATCCAGAGCCACCTATCAGCCAAGCAAGGAATCTTAAAAGTAAGATGAATTTTCATGCATTTTTTATGCTAAAAATTATTCCAAAAAGTGCATGCACAAAATAAAACCTACCTTTGCCGTGAAGGTAATCATTTTTGCTTACTTGGTCCATAATATTCAGACCTGACATAGTTTAACAGAAAAATTAGAATGTAATGCACCCCTCTACACATATCTCAACTGAACTGCTGTGCACATGTAATTCTGAGCATTCTGCATCATAAGCAAGGAAAATAGAAATCTGAAATGATATTTGAAACTAATTAAATACTCCCATTAGTGACAATACTGGTCTGAAGGCTGCTCTTTTCAGCAAAATTTCCTGAAAAAAGGTCCAGTATTTTTCCAAACATTCCCTGCAGAGGGGTGATTTTTCTCTTTTATGGCCCAAAATTCGGGAAAATTTGCCTAACTGAGGTCAAAATTTTCTTCCTGGAGCAACTTTTCATGCCAACTCGGGACAATATTTTCTATTTTGATTAAAAGATTCCCTAACAAAGGTATTTTTGTGATAAAAAGACCCTTAACAAAGGGTGGATTTTTAAAAGGTCCAGCCGCACCCACGCACCAAAAATTTAGGGAAGCACCCACCCACCCACCTCCCAGGGTACAAGACTGTGCTCTTACTTGTCAGAGCTGGCGCTAATGATGATTTCTCCATCAAATGTGAGCTTGTCTATGCTGCCCGTGTGACCCAGAAAGGACATCTTCATCCTGCATGTTGTGGAGTCAAACACACGGATACTGCAGTCAGCACAGCCAGTCACAATCACATTGTGCTGAAACACGGCCACAAATCAAGTATATAATAGAATGAAACTGGAAAATAAGTTTGATTCCAAGCAAATCTGTCAGATTTTGATTCATACAAGCTTTGTCCATGGGCAGTACATGCAGCAAGAAATAAGAGGCTATAAGAATGACACAAGCAGTCTTTTAAGTCTTTCAGTGCCAATCACCTCTAAAGTCGATCTACTAAAGTCAGACAAGTCTGAATTATCATAAGGATCACAGATTCATATTCCTCATAAAAAGACTTCATTCAAGTATCAGTATGCCTATGGTTCCAAAGAGAATAGCCCAGGTCAACAGCTTTTCTCGGTGTGTACAGTGTTGCCAACCTGCCAAACTTAAAATCTGGGAGATAACAAGTAAAACAAGTTGACGCTGACGCTGTCCATATCTCCCGCCCACATAATTTTAAAACAAAGATAACTGTATATTTGGCAGGTACATACTGGCATGTTTCTGATATTGTGCTTAAATGGGGACGATACGTTAACTGTATCTCTACCCTGGGTGTCATGGTAAACATATACTCAAGTAAATAAGGGTGACCTACTGTAAAAAATTCATGATCCTAGCTTTACTGGTTCTTGAGATATCGCACGCAAGAAATGTGGGATGGATGAACTGCCTCTGATGACCTTGAAATTAGGTCAAGGTCAAGGTCCTTCAAGCATGACATAGAACCTTACAAGGTTGATCAACTGTAAAAGTTAAGTGATCCTAGCTCACTTGTTTCTTCAGATATTGCATACAACAAATTCAAAGAAAATTGAATTGCCGCTGGTGACCTTGGAATTAGGTCAAGGTCACACACCTTCGAACTCGATGTAGACCCTAACAAGAGTGATCAACTGTGAAAATTTCATCATCCTATCATATCCGGTTCTTAAGATATCGCGCGCAAGAAGTTTAGAGATAAATGACCCTGGTGACCTTGAAATGGGGTCAAGGTCACTCTCCTTCGAACTCGACGTGAACACTTATAAGGGTGACCAACTGTAAAAAATTCATAATCCTAGCTTAATCTGTTCTTGAGATATCGCGTGCAAGAAATGTGGGACGGACGGACGGACGGACGCACGGTCGTCATTACTACATCTCCCCCCCCACTTCGTGGGCGGGAGATAATTATGGGAGATTGATAAATTAACATGAAATATAGAAGGGGAATATTGATGAAATTCCGGGAGGTGACTCAAAATTGTCAAAAATCCACACTTTTTCAAGTATTTTGAGCATAAAATTCCGGGAGTCTCCCGAGAAAATTCCCCCAATGCGTGCTGAGAAAAGTTGTTGACTCAGTCCAAAATATGGCACTGAAAGAGTTAAATGTTGAATCTTACACACCACCTGACTTGAAATAACCAATGAATTGTGCATGGAAATTAGAATTAAATTGGCAACTTCATCGTTAATTTTGAGGATATATCGAACATTTAAACTGATTAGCATAAATGAATCAAGCAGGCCTTAGTCTATCAGCTAGTGCTGCAGAGGCTCACTTGGTGCCCTGGGTGGTATAAAAGTGTCTGCCATTTTGTTCCCATTGAAAAGTATTGTATCACAAGGTCGTCCTTACATCCTCTCTTTTGATGGTAATAATGGATGCCAAGTTGAGTCTTTTGGACATACATGTACTTCCCTTTTCAGACCTGTTAGAGCTGGGTGCACTGCTGTATTTTAACATGGTGTTTATACGGCTACACCTTTTATACCTTTTTTTTCCTGTCTCAACTGCATGCTAGGAATGTCTCCAAGCGAGCGATCCCCACACCCACCCACAAAAGTATGTTGTTGAAAAAGTACGATTTCCCATTTGTGATCATGCCTTAAATAGATCCATGCATATTATCTTATGTTGCAGGACATTACTAATTTCATTGAACATTTGGAAAATTTCAACAGTAAACTTAATATGTCTCTAATCAGCCAGGCCACTGATCAACACTGCAAGCCACAGCTGAATGTCACTTCACTATCATAATTCCACATAGTTACTGTGCACATTTACAGCCTATTTTATTTGCATACAGTCCAAAAGTGTGTTATTCTGAGGTACATGTACAGAAATATATATATATATATATATATATATATATATATATATATATATATATATATATATATATATATATTCATTTGGTCATTTCTGACAATGTATGTCATGCTATATATTCTGTTGACCAAGGCCTAAGACTAGGACTATACAAGTTGCAACATCTACAATGCCCAGGAAGGTTTGCTCTTGAAACAACAAAGAGTCAGAGACTGGGTGCAAGATACCTGTAATCCTCTATTCAGCCAGTAAATCTACACATAAATGATAACAAATAAAGGGATAATTAACATAGAGGTTAGACTTGCACAAGTCCCTGGTGCATGTCCCTATTTTCCCATCCCGCGGTCCCACCCAGAAGTGCGATACATTTTCCCCTCCACAAAGTTAACTGAATAATATTATGCCAACTACACGGTGTTATTAAGTAGGTCCTACTATTATTATTATATTTTTTTTCAACTGTCGACACTGCCGCCGTGTCGGTTTCAACAGTAGCAGCTATTGAGTCCTGGTCAGTTCTAATCCCATTATCATCGCGAGTGGAAAGTGGCCTTCGATGAATGCATGGCTAGTCACTGGCCACTCAAGCGAGACAAAGCTGACCGTCTCCCTCCGGCTGCCGACACCAGGACGCCCTCCGCCTGATTCGGGCAGTGCAATTAATACTTCATTACACAGTAGCTCAATTAACAGCTTCTGAAGAGGGGTGCGTTATGACCGCTCGCATGTCTGTGTGATAAGAAACACAGTGCAGACCGCCCGGCGCTAATCATCTGGAGTCCGTGTTATCTGGTTATAGACACGTTCCACGCCAATTAGCCAGGTTTGAGGGCCTACCTGTATGGTAACCGAATAACGCTTCGACGTGTGTTTACTTGAAAAAATTATTTTTGCAATTAATTTTATTTTGAATAAAATACGGAAGACAGTCCAGTGAGACTTGAGCAAGTCTACATAGAGGTGTTAATAGTGCCAAGTGTCACCCCAGGGCGCCCTCACTGCATGGCCTCAGTGTGATCTGAATACACACCTTGGCTACCACTATGTAAGCAGAGTCTGCAGTCATTTCAGCCCCTTTTTCTGCTTAATACCACATTTTCATGTTTTTGTTTTTGTTTGAAACATGGTCTGTATATACATCAGCATGATTAATACTTACAAAAAGCATTTGACACGGTCGACCACCACAGACTGTGTCATAAGCTGTCAGAAATAGCCTGGTTGTTTCAACAGTGCAATGGTTCCAATCATACTGACCAGATAGAAATCTGTCCCTTTGTAAATGGTACACTGTCTAAATGCAAAATAGCAATGCTGTGTGCCTCAGGGCTCAATTTTGGGGCCGATTTTCTTCCAGATATACAATGATATGGCAAAAGCTGTCCACTGCAAATTATTTTATACGCAAATGATTCGGTACCGTTAGTTTCAGCAAGGAGCATACAGTGAGAAGGAGAGAGGTCTCCAAAACTTCAAACAGGAGAGAGGTGCCTTAATCCTATTAAAAGGTGTTTTTGCTTTCATCTCTTAGATGGCCCAAGCAAATTACCACGATTGCTATCAGCAGGCCCACCCATGCGTTTTGCAATAATATGCATCAGTGGTATGAGCAGGAAGTGGGGCACGCTGTGAGCAAGCCGTAGCAACAGCCCTGGAGAAGAACTTCCCAGAAGTATAATTATGCCTGTGCTGAAATAAAATATGACACCTAGGAATGCTAGGGGCTGTATTCAAAAAAAAAAAAAAAAATGCTACCAGAGAGAAAGATTTTGGCTTGATTGTGGAAAACAATGTATGCTTTGAACTCAAATGAATATTATCAAAGTATGTATACTGGCACCAATGTACACAGTGCTTCAGCTGGAATCAACATTGTGTCCATGCAATGATATTGCAAGTAGTACTAGGCAGAGCTGGTTGCCATGGCAATTTGCTAAAAAATTTCCCATTCATGCCCATATTTTCTCGTGTTTATCTAATGTAAAAAATTATCACAAACATTTTGGTGTATAATACATGAATGTTTGTAATCCATGTAATGAACTGCAAGTTGGTAAATATGTTTGTTGTTTTCCCAGGTTGAATTACTGGCATTAAACCTCAAGGAATACATGGCAGATCTGTATGAATGGCTTGTTTGATTTCCTCTTGGAAAAACGCGTCATCGATACCCAACATGGAAAGTTCGGAGCATGATTATTTAATCTGTCATGAGAAGAACATGTCTGTTTACGAATCTGCTTATGGAGAATAATTTTTAAAACCATATTTTGCAAAACTATGCACCACATGGAGCTGTAATATGTTGCTTGCAAAGAAGCCTATATGAATTGAATAAAATGGCTCGTCAAATGTAAGGTCCATTTTGTGCAAATTGTAGACAAATCTGAATTTAATGCCACCTTGGTCGGATCTGACAGTACAAACGCAAATGCAATGAAATGCCATTTTATCACCCATGGTATTTTGGGTGCAAAACCATGATATACCAATGAACTGTGTTGGGGGGGGAGGGGGGATGGAGGTTCCAACCACCAACCCCCAAAAGTTTACACATTTGTGAGGGAGTCAATGTTAGTATTTAGTGAAATTTAACACTCATCTGCATGGCTCAGCCCCATGATTATGTAGCAATGCTGTGAGCCGGTTGCAGTTGCTGTGTTAATAGCTTTATGCCTGACCACTTCTGTGCATTCACAGATTGCCAAATACACAACTGGAAGGGTCTTATCAATCACTGGATCAGCTAATCCAGTTGCACAAAATGTATGGGCCAGCCCTGAAAGCGACAAGACCTCTCTTCTTCTCACTGTATGCTCCTCCAGGATACATAGATCAGCCTATGCCCAGTACCTTGGCCTACATGGACCCACTAATAGCCTGTATTCTCCTGAGACCCTCTAAATACTCTGATTGTGGCAAGTTTAAAACTACTTGCATGTGCACATTTCTGAATCAAGACAAATATAACAAACAAGTCACATGGAAAAATGTGGTGCAACACACTTTAAAGCAAACCAAACGCTAGTAACAGTTCTTACATACATAAATGAAACAAGTTACACTCTGCACTGAACATTTCAACCATCCCCCTACACATGTGCATACCGAACAAATGTACAGTATACCTAGTCTGAACTGAAACTTACGGCAACAAGTCAATTGGTGTGATATGCAGAATAATGCTTGAAACAAACGTATGGATGTGAATAAATAATGTTTTATACAAATGTATCATTGTGAATGCTGTTTTGTACAAATGTATGGATGCAAATGATATTTTATATAAATGTATGGATATAAATATTACATACAAGTGTGTGGATGTAAGGAGGTGTCATGTGCGAGTCAAATGAATCATTCTGACATGAGTGTGTGAGCTCACCTTTATTTTGACAGCAGTTATGGTATCTGAATGTACATCTAATTTGGAAATGCATTTACAAGTAGAGAGATCCCAAATGCGGAGAGATTTATCAGCACTGCCACTTACAATCACTTGGCCTGCCAACAAAGAAGTAAACATATATACACAGATTTATTCAACAAAGTTAATCCTTTCAGTGCCAAATTTTGGACTGAGCCAACAGCTTTTCTTGGCATGCATTGGGCGCAATGTGCCCAATGCATTCCGAGAAAAGCTGTTGATCTGGGGTGTTCTCTCTGGAACTATAGGCGTACTGGTACTTGAATGAAAGGTCTATTTACGAGGAATACGAATCTGAGATCCGAATGATAATTCAGACTAGTATGACTTTTATAGATCGACTTTAGATGTGATTGGCACTGAAAGAGTTAAATGTCCAGCAACAGCTCAATCCATTTCATATAGAAATTCAAATTTTAGGCTCTATCTTGTCTGATTCCAGTATGCTTTGAGATAAATTATTCAATAATGTCCTGACAGATCATTTTTTACAAATAATCTTTGTGAATGATTATTCCCAACAATTGTGGTGAAATCTGCAAATAAAGTACATGTACATGCTTTGGGTATCCCATTCAGTCCACATGTAGCTACCTTTCCTGGAAGTGTATTGATTAAATTTCTATGCATTTAACTCATTCCATACCAGTCCCTGATATTTACGTATACATTTATTTACCAAGATTTAAGACAATTGCATATTTAAATTCTTCATGAAAAGAGCTTTTGTTCAAGTACCAACATGCCTATCGTCTTAAGTCAGTAGTTCTGGCACTGCCTGGCAAGTCATGCTACAGCTGCTCTTGCGGCAGCTGCAGCATGACTTTCCAGGCAGTGCCAGAACCACTGACGAAGGCCTGTAACCATAGTATGGAACCAGTTAAGCACTGCAAAATTTATTTTCTGCATATGGTTTGCCATAATTTCAAAAGATGAAAATTCACAGTATTCACAAGTGAAATGATTCCAAAATGGTGCCTAAGTTGTAAGACTGGCCATAATGGATTCCAAAACTGTTGTTTCTGAAAACAGATGGTTTCTCAGCAAGTACACATAGCATGCCAAGTACAAAGCAGTGTATCTCAGTGGACCGAGTGCTGATCTTTTAACCCTTTTCCTTGAATTAAGACTGAGTCAACAGCTTTCCTTGACACTTAGTGCCCAACCCGTGCCTGGGAAAGCTGTTGACCTGGGCCACATGATCTTGCTAGGTCTTATCTGCATTTAATTCTCAGTCAAATTGTTTTTTTTTATTACTGTTGAAATCCGTTAAAAATACTGAAGCAGACAACATTTGACCACCAGCCAGTTTTGCCTGGTTCAAGGAGAAGATAGGGTTGTCACTCATTGGAACAGATCTCTCCAGACATGGACCAATGTATTTGGATAATGAATCAACCTTTTTTTATGGACTAATTTTTCTCAGTGCTTCATACATCCAATTTACCCAAATGAATTCATACATGATTAAATTGACTAGATAAACCAAATCACAGCAAAAATACTGCTTGCAGTTATACAATCAAAATTTGAATCACCATAGCAACCTACCATTACAGTCCAATGCAGTAACTTTTTCCTTATGGCCTCGTAGAATCGGGGCCACACTGTATCTCCCAGTAGCCCAATTATTTTTCAGGTGTAGAGCTCTCACATAGATCTCCTTCCATTTTCCGATGGGTGCCAACATTGAATCATCTGACACTGTTATCAAAACAATGATCTACATGTATATTCATGGCTGAAAATCCCTCTGTCAGTTTGATGATATGCAGAGCTAAAACTGAAGTGCCCAGACTGTACACCAATTTTAAATACAAGTACATGCATCAAATACCCAGCACAAGTATAAATGATTTGGAATTTATACCAAATAGAACAAGGAGACAAAACAGGCATCATCTAATATCATTATATTGAAATTTAGTTCTTTTCTAATCTTATAGTCATGACCAACATTGTATCAAAAATTTGATATTTTTTAAAGTGTTAAAACAGTAAGCATTTTTATGCATAACAATATAAAGATGTCACATCCGGTCAAGGCGGAAGAGAATGCAACTCCTCCAAAAACATACGTCATAGCAAACTTAATTAAAATCTTTGACTCCTGTCCTCCTCTGACGAAGACACAAGAAGCATCAAAACCAGTCATGAGGGTGTCCTTTCAATATATTCTGGGTGTCATAGTTTTCTCTTTCAGAGTTCATGGTCCTCCTGTTGGTATTGTGCTTTTTCTCTTTACCTATGGACTCTTTGCAATACCCTTGCATCCTTTGAGATCCAGGACAACCTGCCCCTTGCGACCAACATGAGAGTGTTGCTGAATGGCATTTTAGTGTAAAACAAACAAACAAAAAAAAAAGAGAGAGTGACAAAATACACACTTTTATAATCAGAGCTCGTGTTTATTCTAACATTTCGGAAAGGGAGAATACGAATCTCTATACCAGCCTGTAGCTCATAAATACATCAACACAAATATATGTTTTAACTATCCTCCACGCAATAAATAACACATTTTGCAGCTCTAAACTTGGGTTTTCTTCATACTTTGTTATTTGTAATCAAGTCAATAAACAGTTGCAAATGCATATGCTTTACATACAGAGTTAGACATTTTGCCCAGGGTGTGCCCTATCTACTTTTGAATACATCTGTTAAAAATTCAAAATTAAATGTTCCAAGTTGCTGACAAATTACCATCAAGACTGAAGACTGGTGATGTTCCTGACACACTCTGTCTGATGTTAATAAGTGGTTCTTCCTTGGTCAGGTCCATGTGTATCCCATACTTCAGCCATCCCATCACCATGCAATGATGTAACCTATAATGTTAGTAGTATAAACGAAAACTTTTTTATCAACTGAACATGATCTATCTTGAAGTGATCAATAATGACAATCTGAAATAAGAACTATTATTAATAATGACATGTTCAAAGCTTAATGTCCCTACCTTGACCCTTGAACCTTGATTGCAGATTAGCCATGACAGAGAAGCACTTCAGTATAATTTTGAAACAAATGAAGATAATGTGCTTGTTCTGCATATAATAGGAATGGGAGAATACGAATCTCTATACCAGCCTGTAGCTCATAAATACATCAACACAAATATATGTTTTAATTATCCTCCACGCAATAAATAACACATTTTGCAGCTCTAAACTTGGGTTTTCTTCCCAAGCCCATGTTATTTTCTTATGCATAATAACAGCACGGATGTCAATGATAATTTAAAGTGTTATACGAATGACCATACAGTGGTCCTCCTCTTATAAGGGCACCCCAAATGCACTGCAAAAGTGGCCTTATAAGAGGGGCAGCCCCTCTTGAGGGGTAAAATACAATGAAGATGCCATACTTGCTGCATGGAGAACTGGCCTTTGTAGAGGGTGTGGCCTCTCTACAGGGGGGCCTTATAAGAGGGGGACCACTGTATTCCCAAATTACAGACCCATTGTTATAGATCTAGTTTATATATAGCATATTTCATGTTCAAAATGAGCGGGACTCGAACTTGCAACCTTTGGCACCAGGCACTTAGCTGAAATGAGAAACGCACATATCCACTCAACCAAACCCCCATTTTTAAAAGAGAATGGTTCAAGAGAGATAGTTATGTGCGAGTTTCATAATCAACATAGTTATGCAGTACATGTATATGTACTGAGTCGGCACTTATTTCCAGAATTGGGGACTTAAATCCACCAGCATAATTATAAACGACATGCCGAAATATATATTTTATGTTTGGAATGAACAGGACTCGCAACCTTTGGCACCAGTCACCTAGCTGAAATGGGAAATGCACACATATCCACTCCACCAAATCCCCAATGCATGTAAACTTGTGCTACTTTGAATTTTTGTAAAGATTTTAAAAGTACAGCCCCCCTCTTATAAGCTCATCCCAAATGCAATCCAAAAGTGGCCTTATAATAATAGGGGTAGCCTCTCTAGAGGGGGACAATATGGTGGAATGTCACACTTACTACATAAGAATGGTGGTCTTATAAGAGGGGTGCCCTTTGATGAGAGGGGCCTTATAAGAAGGGGGCTACTGTACATACGGGGGTATAGGATTGTCGAGTAATGTTTTGGCACTTATTTGATACCAGCAGACCAGGTGTGCTCTGGATATTCTAATAAAATACTATATATAGCATATTATGAAGGTCATTGATCGTGTTTCAAATGACAGAACAGAGCTTCCCTCCAAGCTGAGAAAGATCAATGGTAAACATATTTACTGACCACAGTGGATCTTGGTTGGCATGGTTCCGCCATTCCTTGCTGCAACACGAGGCTTGACCTAATTCCGTTGCACTTAAATAGCGGAAAATATTTTCCACTATTTCCTTTGGAAGAATGGAGATGAAATCCACCCGTTGCTTTTCCATGCTTGTGAATTACCTGAATATCTCACATGCTTTAATCTGTAATAAGAATGCACAGATGTTTATGTATGTACAGTAAAGACCCACAATCATACAAAAGGTAAACATGTGACTGGCACTGTCCAGGTAAGCCGGCAAGCTGACCTACCAATGCTAAAGGCTTGAATGTTCTAACATTGTTGGCACTGCACTACCACCATGAAAGCTTTTATCTCTCCAAATGCTCATGTTTCTGTTGTAAAACATTCATTTTGCCACTGTGGAGGTGTGTGGTGTACCTCTGTTGTGGCTTCCATTTTAAGAAATCACACTCGAGACTCGTTACACATACCTGTCAACTCTGCTGACTTGGCAGGAACCTCCCTATTTAGAGACTCCAAAAGTTAAAATAAAGTGATTTTGAGGTATAATGACCGGTCTCTTTTGTTTCCATGCACTTTGTACCTTCGTCTCCTGACCAAAAACATCTGGGGGATTGACACCTATGACTACAAGGTAGACAAGATACCATTATGTCCATTTACATATAGTGTTCCCTAGAGACAACAAACTACTACAGAGGTGAAAGATGCCATTTTATGTCCTTATGGCTGCAAATAAGGTACCTGCTGGCATTGATGGCTGTCTGCGGGAACTCATACAGAAAACATAAACCCCTTGCAAGAAATGTCGTAATTTTTGCATAAGTGAATACAGTACTTGATAAATTGCTCAATCAAATTTCAGATGTGGATTTTGTTAAAACTTCATGAAAACATTTTTGACAAAGAAGTAATGTTGAAACTGATTTGACAATTTTAAATCTCCCATCACTGATTGACCACAGGTGGCCATAATCATAGCTGTTACATTGTATTTGGAGTTCCATCACGGAATGCTTTTCCTTGGGAACTGTTGTCACTGCAGTAGGACTTTTAGACCAGTTACATGTGTGCACCCCAGGGTTTCTGCTAGAGGGTAATGAGGGTAAAACATTCTACCCTAAAAAGAATTGAGGGTAGGATTTCCTGCTCAAAATAGACAAAAAGTGACAATCAAGCCTGTATTACCTCGAAATGTGCTAGAATGCATATCAGGTCACCCTCAATTTCCAAATTTGCTGGGTGAGGACTCCCACATCTGGTGCCCACTCTAAAAAAAGCTTTTGACAAAAAGCCTGCACCCTTAATTTCTCCCATCATCTTATTTTCAAGACTCTCACCTCTGACAAAGAACTAGATTCCATGGTACACAACATAAACATACCCCATAAAATCTACTGATTTCAAATTCACATTACTAGTTTTCCATAGGAGACCTGCCATGCTGCATGTACCTGTCTGTGGCCTGCTAGATGGCAGGATGTCCTTGTGTGTTTAAAGCCTTCCTAAAGTAGCTTGTTTGCTGGTGTGTGTGGATGGTTGACATTGGTAGCTGCTATATGTGGCCACCTTTTCTCTGACAAAAAAGTGACCATATACAGGTGACCTGTCACTGCAGGTAAATTAACAAAATTGACTTTTGTAGCCAAGAAAAATGAGGCCACAGACAGCAGGTGACCTGTCACGGCAGTGGCTGCATACAGCAGGCACCACTGTATAGTCAAGTCATACCACAGTCAACTCATCCCTATCTAGCTTATCCACATGTGCAATTAGTCCCATGGCCAAGTCATCCCAATTAACAACTTGATCCATTACCACATAGTCCAATCACCAAGTCAACCCAACATCAAATAATACCAGATACATGTATCCCAAAGTGTATGCGCATTCTTTTAACATTGAGTAGAGCATGACCTAGCTCTCAACACAGAACCCTCAATGGCGATGTTCATAGACTAGTGTACATCTCGAGATACATGCACATGTATACTCCAAACACAGCCATCAAGGCCTTCTATGTCTAGTGCTAGCCATGACCAGGTCTGAAGGTTGGATGGATGCACTGGTGTGCCTTTCAATGCCTTGATAGCATAACAGTAGCATGGAAGTAGATCTACCTCTGCACAAACAGCACCTTTTAATCAGATTTTGTATTATATTTCAGTATTTGTTTAGCTGTATGCCTACATATTGTATTTGTATGTCAAAATATATTTGGTTTCAATTTCATGTTAATATCTTTGAACTCTTACAATACCATTTACTTGGTCTATGTCCATGAAGTTATCTTAGCTGTGGCCTGGTTCAATTACCCATTATAACCATTATCAGAGTTTCTGCCAGAGTGAAATTTTATGGTACTCAAATTTTGATAGTCTCAAGTAAAAATTCTAATAATGAAGCCCTTATGGGGTATTTCAGGGTAACATATGCAAGAATTGTTCTTTCATGCTAAAATCTTAGGGTAAGCAAAGGCACCCTTGAGATTTTTTAGGGTATGCTATTTTACCCTCTGGTGGAAACCCTGATAATGAGGCACTCCTTGTCACGGGAAGAAATGAAACATTGACAGGCTCAATACCTTTTGGGCAGAGCATGGCTCAGTCACAAGTGGACTAGGAAGCGATCATAGTAGGCTACAGCTGCCTTTCTCCACTGCCAGTTGACACATCTGCATAGGGTTGACAATACAATGCTTAATTGGTAGGGTTAGCTGAAATAGCCCCACCGGTAGGCTACCTACTTTAACCTGTAGAATAAGTTTGTTCTTTCAGGTCAATTTCTAAAATATAGACAAAGAAAACTTTTCCTTTTCTTTCTTTTTCTTCTCTTTTTTTTTTCAAACAAGGTATGCTCTTTTAACTTTTTAAACTGGAAACTAAGAGATTCCATATTTGTACTCACCTGTTGCACTGATGATTTTATTCTTGGGTGTGTTTTTTTCCAAAAAAAATAAAAGTTAAAATATTTAGGTCAAAATGTTTCCATGTTGCACAGATTAACCTTCTTTGTTTCTATCCCATGCATTATATATCTACAAGTTATCCGCATACCAGTGTCTGTGGGCTCATAGAGATATCTACATAATATAGTACAGTTTAACACTTAAAAAATTCCATATGCTCACCCCAGGATGCTTACAAACTTTACTGTATGATGTCAGGAATACGGGACAATGGGTGGGGCAATGGGGGGAGGGGGGGACCAAAACCTAAACACATACAGTCATCTGATGAATTTCTAAAGCACATGTTGGCTGTATTCTATAAAAACTTTTGTAAAGTTGTCACACATACATGCCGGTGCCAGCATCACTCCACCACTATTACTCTGGAACCCAAAGAAGCCAAAATTTGTTTTAAGGATATACAGCAAGTTAGCATTGACTTTAGTGATGAGGGACACTTTTCTTTTGATAACTCTCTAAATGCACTCAAAAAGTCCATAAAGTATATATTTTTGGAGAGCAAAGAACACAAAGATTAATTCTGTAGCACTGTAGTAGTGTTTACTAGCTACAATGTTCACACAGCAATTATCAAAGTGTATAGAAGTAATTGACATTCTTTGATATAAATTTGATTTCAACTCCTACACTTTAATAGATT
The DNA here is from genome assembly GCA_964020975.1 of Hermodice carunculata. Classification (NCBI taxonomy): domain Eukaryota; kingdom Metazoa; phylum Annelida; class Polychaeta; order Eunicida; family Amphinomidae; genus Hermodice; species Hermodice carunculata. Next base: position 27,667,928 of record OZ026615.1, on the reverse strand, counting down.
TTAATATCAAATTAAGGGTAAACTATAGAATACACCATGAATGCAAAAAGGGTGCCTGGAATTTTTATACTTTGTTGTTGTTCCTCATATACAGCAGTTTGAAGTTGAAAAGATGACACATCAAAAGCAAGTCACCTTTGATCAACTCAGGTGACAAAACGGAACAAAATTTGGAAAATCTGAGACAAGCTTTCTTGATTCAATACATAAACTTCAGTTTGCTGCAGATTTGAGGCCAATACGTCCAGACATGAATAAGTTGAAGTGATATTTGTGCTAAATTATGCTGATCACTTGTGTAATTGTTAAACAAACACTGCAACCGACAAAGTGAAATTGAAATGAATAGCCATTATCGGTAAATTAGCTTTCTCAAAATGTATAATTTATCATACTTTATATTTGAATCAAAGTTAGATTCAGTAATTTGTGAAAGTCACTACTAACTTACCACATATACTTACGTCATTTTTGTGACAAATACTGTTTTGAACATGTTGCCTTGTGTGCTGTCACTTAATTTGAATGCTTAATGATGCATTGATAGGCAACTTTTGTGTACTACCATGGAGGAAAGAAACTAGAATCTAGTTTTATTGCTCCATATGGTACTACCGGCAGGGAAGTATCCGGCCAGATGATGTAACCTGCATGTATTTATGTTTTCATAGTTTGTGGGAAATACTTTATACCAGGTCCCTGTTTAAAAGTTCATAATCAGGGACGTGCTATATAATATAGAACGTCTCTGCTGGTAGCATGGACCTACGACGAGATGATACGTCCATGACCTGATCATCCCAGCTCAGAGTTGCCGGCACACACACAGTCAGCTGTAATCACTGTTTTGAACTTGCGCTGGGGTGATAAGTATTCACACCCGACAAAAGAACGTGAATGATTAAAACTTTCAAATGCTCACACCTTTCCTCTCTTCCATCATAAATTTCTGACATGCTTTGGTGGGCTTTGCTGCTAATGACGCCTTCCCTGCATGGTATGAGCTTCTTTTACCTCACGACGCAAAAGAGCGTTGGATTAGACGTACCGGTGGGGACTATCTCCAAAACGAAAGGTTGTGCGCTATGAGAGAACATAGACCTCGATATATCGAGGTCTATGGAGAGAACTAACCAATTTGAAAGGCGTCGCAAATTAATGACCGCAGAACTTCAGAAGTTATTTTGGGCTGTTCCCAAAACAGCGCTTCCATTTTGGTGCTATTCTGCTATTTATCTCTTTATTTTCACTGACTTTTCTCATATGATATACAAATATTCCTAATCCTATGCATAGTCATTTATATGGACCATTGACATTGTGTCTGAAATAGGCCTAAAATCTTGAATTGAATTGAATTGAATTGGATATCGATTATCGTCACAACAGCCGAACACCTCCGATAGCCGAACACCTCTATTACCTGAACTTTTTTTTTCCGGGTCCCAACTTTTTTGTATGTAATTAAATAGGAGAGCCAAGGGTTGGAACTTGCAATGCCCGAACACCTGTCTACGATGAACACGGAACACTTGATTTGGGTCCGAAAGCAACATTTAACCTGTCAAGGCTGAACACTTACACCCCAAGAAAGTAGGAATTTTCCTGAAATTAATCTATATTTGATACAAAACATCACTTCATTTATATTTAACACTTTCATCATATTTGTGGCATTAATATAGGCCTATTCAAAATAGTGTGTAGGTTCCATGGTGAAATTTTACACTTGTATGTACAATTAACTGGTTTAAACTATCAAACTAGTAGGCCTAATTGCATTCTGAAGTTTAGTAGTATGATAAAGGGTAGGCTATACACGTACATATTATATTTTAATGTTGGGCAACAAATTGATGTTTCATGTCATAAAATTATGCACATGTAGATGCACTGTCACAGGTAGGGCAGATATACATACTTCACTCTTCAGGACATGAAAATATGCATGTACCAGTAACATTAATAGTGCAGACTAATGATATTGAAAAGTGCATGTACTGTTAGCCTAAAGTTTACGAATCCTATAAACTTTTTCCCCATGGCCCAAGTGGTTGGAATTTTTATAAAGTTTTTTTCTTCATTTTAAGAATTATTTTTCCTTCAGGTTTTTGTAATTTTAATAAATATATATTGTTCCGCGTCTGTGACTACGCTCCACGGATAGTCTGCTGGGGAAAAGAGAGAGAGAAAAAAATATGTCCTTGCCGTAGAGGATCACCGGCAAAGAGGACTGCAAAAAATTTACACTTAGAATAAAAACAGTATATGTAATCTTCGCATAGGCCTGCTATTGAAATTGAAACTTGCCAGGTGAACAAACGTTTTCCCGTTTCCTCATGTCTACCCAGTCCCACACTTTAGGACATAGATGAGATCATCTCCAATCACAGCGGCGTTAATCTCGCTTCGACGGGAAGAAGGGTGTGGAGATGGGGTCTTCATGACCAGAGACCTGTTTTATGATTAAAAATTGTCGATAGCATCTTTGAAACACAATCCGTACCATGTGAACTAAACGCAGCACATGCAGTTTGGTACTGATCTAAGAAAAAGACAAAAGACCACCGTAGAGTCTAAATTGTCAATTTCTTAAGCTAACATAAAAAAAAAAAAAAACAGTACTGTGTCTGTTATTGTGTTTGCTAGCCATTCAATGTCAAGTTAAGCTTTTTTGACAATGCCAAAATTTGCCGTTAAATTGCATTTTGGAAACTGGCACAGTTGTGACAATGAAACCTGGTTATACTGATATTCTGTTAGAACTGCGATAAAAATACAAATGTAGGCCTATTTCTTCATTCATTGCATCCACATTCTATAAACCAGTCAATGAATATATGCCTATTATGCTTTTAATGCATGCCGACTGCAAGAAGTGACAGTTATCCACATGTTGTGTCAGGGTGTGATCCTTCCACAATAACAAGAACATGAAGAGCTCCATCAGGTAGAATCATCAGCTAAATTTAGTCCTACCTCATACAATTGACAGATCATCGTCACATAAAACCAAATTATACATACATACATACATACATACATACATACATACATACATACATACATACATACATACATTTCTGCTAACAGGATGGTGGGAAATGGGTTTGTAAATACTTTTTTTTTTGGAAGGGGGGGTAAACAATGGAATGGCGATGCGCCTTTCCCATTATTTACCTGGTTTCATGTCAATTATGAGCAATCTAGCAGAACCTAAGTAAACAGGACAGATAAGATGCATCCGCAGACAGTTGAACTGACTGGATAGGGTCACAATTTTAAATTCTAGGTGCATTTAACTATTAAGGAAAAATCCAAACAGCAGCGAAGCAGCTATTAATGTACTACGTACTGATGGAAAGGCAACTTTGCTACACGTAAAATTTATTTATAAGCAAGTGAGTTCAACAAACCTGCATTCAGGAGGATGAAAAAAAAAAAAAACTACAGGATTGTGACAGTCCTATGCTCAATGACATTACATGATGAAGTGATCCTGTGAACTTCAAAATGAGATCAAGGTCACATTTTTTCAAAGACCGTCATCACTGCTGCTAACATATCCCTTTCCCGATTTTTTTGAATTTTGAAGTTCATTAAAAAATCAGACAAAGATAGCACCACCTTGTAGTGAACACTTTACCGGAAATCAAGCCCACGTACATTCCCAGCAAGCGTTAAGAGGACCCAACTTACGATTTGGGAGATACAGCGAAGAATCGTGAAAACGCACGAAAATTCTTCAAACAGCGAAAAGTAATTGCAGGGCCACCTGTTAAATAAATTAATGCCTAGATGTCCCCAAAAGTACCTCCATACAATTTCAAAGCAGTTGGCTTGGCCGTCTCGGGGAAGATGTTTTTACATTTTACTGAAAAACAAACAAGGAAGTTTGTTTCGAAAGTCTTAAAATCATTGGAGCGTGACCATTTGAACGAACTTGGTGAAGACCCACCTAAGGTATACATCCCACCAAAATTGAAGCAAATGTGGTTGACAGTTTTGGAGAGGTCAAAAATATGAATTTCCATTGAAATCCTCAGTGACTTACATGATAATAGGATTACAGGCATCAACCGACAAGCACACAGACGGAAAAATTCGTTAAAAATCGGTGATCCAGAGTATCACCGCCTGGTGAACAACTTTGTTTAGCCCTCCTCCTTCCGCAAGCAAAATTTCCACCAAGTTTCAGAACAATCTGAGAAACTTTTGTAAAGAAGAAATTGTAAATATCCAAAACAAATACAAATTCTTTACCCCCACCCTCCCACCCCCGAGAAAATCGCAGTGCCACCCGTTGTACAGATCAAGGTCCAGGTGGCCTTCAATCACGTTGCAAGCTCCTGTGCCCGGTGGATCTCACCAAGCTTGAAGAGAATCTGTCTGACAGTTTTGGAAATGCAAATGGGCGGACGGATCGCCACCCATCCTTATACATCAGCAGACTGACAATTCAGCTTATATATATATATATATATATATATATATATATATATATATATATATATATATGAAAATTGAATGAAATATCTTAGCTTATTTCTCATTAATATTTTTACAGATCATCGTATACTCCCACATATACTATACGATATTATCGTATGTATATCTGTCAGGCGAATATGCTATCTGGAATAAACCAACAGAACATTCATGAAATTAAAAATCCCTTCACTTCTGATGCTGAAAAAGGTTTCACAATATTAGGACATATATATATATATATATATATATATATATATATAATATATATATATATATATATATATATATATATATATATATATATATATATATATATATATATATATATATATACATGAAAGGTGGCTTGTGCTACCAAATCAAGAAATCAAGAAAACTGCAAATTTTCAGAATATTAATTGTAGCTGTTCTAATTTAATGGTCGTAAGTCCATCCAAAATAAATGTTGGTTCCTATAAGGTTGTCGAGCTATGCCCCGGTAAACTAAGTACACTATCACTTTTCAAGCTGCATGAACTGAAAATTATTCTCATATTATACATATAACCAAAGTATACATTGTTTAAATGGCGAATATCAGTAGATTATAAAACAAGCCAAAATAGTCCCATTTGGGTTAAATTATTGTGTAAACAACAACTTTTTGGATAAGAAATTACGATGTAATATAGCATGAATATACAAATGTGGAAATATATCATAATGGTTTCATCAAACTGCAAACTGTTTTCAGTTAATTACTGGCTACATATATGGGTGGAAAGGCATCCTCTAGAATTTCAACGTTTGTAGTGACAAAGTGGTAATTAAGCAATAACCAAGAACTCATAATTGAACTAAATGATATTAGGATGACCTTGGCTAAGGATTCTATGATCCGCTATCGCCAAGGCCACCTTTCGGTAAAATTATAATTAGCAAACAACTGGCAAAAATATTAAGAACAGAGATTAGAAGCTTAAATATACAGGGTAAATATAAAGTCACTTAATTACCACAAACATAACAGTGTGCAACTGTACAAGTGTCTTTATATTGCTTCACGAAGAAAAGCTTTATGTAGGTTGCAAAACCATTATAAGAATGTGTGAAAAATTTATCTTTGATACAGGGTTGTGTGTTTTTTAAGAGGGTTGGAAGGTAATACCTAATACAATGTTTTGTCGAATTTCTAGAAGGAATAGGAACCTGGCTGTCATTTCTATGTCGAGTGAAATATCGGTGAGAAGGTATTGTAGCTGCAAATATGTTGTTAAAGTAATCAGGGGTTTTATTTTCTAAATATCTATAGTAAAATTTTAAGGATCTTAACTTAAGAATATCTGGTACTTGTAAAAGGTTTAACGTTTTAAATAAAGGATCCGTGTGGGCATTATATCTTGCCAAGCAAACAACACGAACAGCCTTCTTTTGAAGTTTGAAAATACGGTCACACGAGAAACCCCACAGAAGAATGCAATAATTTAGATGAGGAAGAAAAAGAGAATTGTAGATTTGTAATAGAATATCTTGCGGAAAATAATTTTGTGTTCTTTTCATAACACCAATAATTTTTGAGAGCTTATTTCCAATTTTGTTAACGTGTGAGTGCCAATTTAAGTTTTCGTTAATTCGTAAACCTAGGAAATCAAAATCACTGGTTTTGTAGATGGGCACATTCTTTATTTTAAGATTTAAGGTGAAATTTATTTTTCGTTGAGGGAAATGAAACACCATATATTTAGTTTTAGCAATATTTATAGATAATTTGTTGGCTGACAGCCAATCACAAACCTTGTTTAATTCGATTTCTATGCTATTTGATACAGAGTCAGTGTCCTTGAGAGGAAAATTGAAAGAACTAAGTGAATTGATAAGAGTCGTGTCGTCTGCATAAAAAATCGATTCAAATTTTGAAGATGCCAAATGCATGTCATTTGTGTAAATTATAAAAAGAAGAGGACCCAAAATAGAGCCCTGTGGCACTCCAGTTGTAATGGGTAGGCACTTTGAAGAAACATCGTCGAATTTGACGTATTGTTTTCTGTTTGTGAAGTAATTTCTAAACCAATTTAAAGGGGTTCCTTTGATACCGTAATAATTCAGCTTATGGAATAGAATTTCGTGGTTCAGAGTATCAAAGGCCTTTGATAAATCTAAAAATATTGTGACAGGTATGTCTCCAGTATCAAGAATCTGAAGAAGACGATCTGTTAATTTTATAGCAGCAGTTTCGGTGGAGTGCAATTTTCTAAAACCATGCTGGCTTGCGTAGAAAAGCTTTTTTGATATAAAAAATTCATACAACTGATTATACACCACTTTTTCAAAAACTTTGGAAATAGCTGGCAGGAGAGAAATTGGTCTATAGTTATCCAATAAAGAGTTGTCGTCTTTTTTATAAAGAGGTAATACTTTTGCTATTTTTAATCTATCCGGAAAGATACCTGTGGTGAGAGACTGATTGACAATTAAAGCGAGAGGTACAGAAAGAGAAGTTACTAAACCTTTCAATAAATACATAGATATCCCGTCCTGTCCGGAGCTAGTCTTGGGTTTAAAATTTTTGGAAATCATAGAAATATCATCTGGAGATACATGTGAGAAAGCAAAATTACAATCGTTTGGAGTTGATAGATAAGAGGTAAAAGGTATGGAATTACCATTATTAACCTGTGCAGCTAAATTGGGACCAATATTGGTGAAAAACTGATTAAAACATTCGGCAATTTGGTGCTTGTCAGTTATAATTTTTCCGTTAATTTTGAAAGCCAAAGGAAATCTATTTTTGAATCTATTACCATCCATGACAGAGCGAATTGTGTCCCAAGTCTTTTTTACATCATTTCTATATTTTGCAAATTTTGAATAATAGTAATTCCGTTTCTGTTCACGGATACATTTATTGAGGATTTGATTGTAGGTTTTGAGATTAATTTTCGTAGGGCCATACAAAGGTGACTCGTGTGACGTGCATTTTAATTTCTTGTATAGATTATCACGAAATTTGATAGATCTAAGAATGCCGTTGGATATCCAGTTATTTTTCTTATGCTTATATTTATTGAATTTAATTTTTCTTATGGGCATATGTTTTTCTTTGGCCTTGGTCAAAATAGTTTCTAACGTGGAGTAATTAATATTTGGGTCATGATGTGAATTTGTATCAAGTAATTGCATAATATTACAATTATTGATCTCATCATAAAAATTATGTACAGAATTAGAGTCTAATTTTTCAGCTAGAATATATTTGGGAGGGTTTTCTATATTTAGAGCTTGGTCAATGAATGTAAAACAGGGCATGTGATCTGATATATCCGTAAGGACAATGCCAGAGAGACAAGACTTTTTACAATGCGAAGTATTACAGAAAATGTTGTCTATCAGAGTGGCATTCCTTTCAGAAAATCGGGTAGGAAAAATAATTTGGGGCACAAAACCACTATTGAAAATCATGTCTAGGAAATCAGCATATTTTGCACGTGTGTTCATTTTTAATAAATTTATGTTAAAATCACCGACTATCATTTTGTCACCTGGTTCACGGGATATAGTTTCAATGATTGGGAAAAAAATCATTCATAAAATTTTCAATGTCAGCATTCCTGTCCCTGGGTGGCCTATATACATTACAGAGGGCATTTTTTTACGTCAAACCGTTACCATATACATTTAAGAATTGACCTTCCCATTTGTCGTTAGGATTGTAGAAGTCTTTTACGTTGTACTGAAAATCTTTATGGAGATAAATCATGAGATCACCGTGAGAACTACAAGTGGCCCTAAATGGAATGGATACATAATCTGGAATATTTAGATCTGATACGTCCGGTGAGAAATCTCCTAACCATGTTTCCTGAAGGCAAATTGCACTAAAGGTGAAATTACATTTTGCGAGTTCATCGAGAAATATGGTTAACTTTTCAAATTTGGCGTTCAAACTTTGAATGTTTAGGTTTAAAACGGAAAAATTCTTTATAGCAGATCCAAAATAATCCATGAGATTTTTTTGCCTCAACGTATGGTGAGTTCGATTCAAAAGAAATTGTATTTTCATTGTCATCAGAGTTTTGTAAAACACTATTTAGGCTGTTAAGTGATACACCGCCAAAGTTCCTTAGAATTTCATTGTCAGGAATTAAAGAAGCAATAATTGAAAATTTTGTTATAAGTGGTTCAAAGTTGGTGCCACTGTACATTGTGGGTTTGTTAGATTCAGCTTTGAAATTCCAAAACAAACACAGACCGACATACAAATAATGCTTCTTAACTGAAAGTGACGCTATTAAATGTGGACCTGAAGTTGCTCTAAACATACAGAAAAGGTCCAATATAGCATTAATAAAGCCTAAGAAGGCCCAGTATTGCTTAATAAAGTTTGGACATAAAACTTAAAGGCCCAATATCAAAGAACAAAGTTTTGACATAACAATTAATGTTGAATGTAAAACAGCTCTTTTTATTCTTTCAATACAAGAAACGTACTCATTCAGTTCTGTCTCAAAGAGCATTTTTGAAGCTGGGTTCGATTTATTAAAAAAGAAAACGGCAATTAATGAAATAACGAAAAACAGTTAAAAACAAGTTTCAAGGTCCAACAATTTTTTTCATTGTTGGGATAATATTACCATCAAAAGTACACTGCAAGCCAAGCGGACACATGACGCGTCGTTAGGATGCGTCCATGTGTTACCAAATTGCATCCTTGTATTATGTGTGTGGTTTGCCCATGTTCCAATTTTTAATATTTGTGTGTGTGTGTGTGTGTGTGTGTGTGTGTGTGTTTTATGGCATATGTGTTCAATTAATATTACCTGGGACTAGGACTAGGACTAGTCCCAGGTATTAGCCCAATTCCAGCCTGTAAGCTGTCTATCTAGCCGACAAAGAGGATAAATGGTTGCATCAATAGTTTTTCATATATCTTTGGACCAGAACTGGCTTTAGGCATACTTAATTGAACAGACCTAGGCACAGATAATTAGCTTTGACGAACTTTTTTTGAGCGAAAATAAATTTAAAAGACTTGATCAACATTGATAGGCCTACGAAGTACTATGACTGAGACCGTTGTAAATTAATTGTTGCTAGTAATGTAAGCGTAAATCATGTAAAATGACGCAATAATTAACGTACTGCTGTACTCTGTAACACTATAGGCCTAGGCCTATGTTTTAATACCAGCCTGCACAATTTTAACGCTAGCGTCCATGTGTAGGCTATGCTAATGTCTGGGACCTAGCATGCATGCTAGTACTTAGCAACTTCCAGGAAGTACTGGCCAAGAGAACTGGCGCGAACTTTTGTGCACATTTGCCGTAAGTTTTGCTCATAGTATGAGGGCCCCCAAGGGGTGTGTGTGTGATCCCAGTTCACAGAGAAAACAGGAGTATTATCACAGATCACAAAGAAGTAAAAACAGATTTCTCAATCACAGGTAAAACATTACTTTTACAGGTCACAGGAAAAAAAGGTGCAATCACAGAAAACAGAAAATTTATGTCAACGTCAGCCAGCATGTCTGCACAGTTATCCCCTTCCAGTAGGGGCTACCTCTTCTGCCATAGAGAGATGGCAATATTATAGAGAGTGGCCCTTTTTGAGGGTAGAAAACAACAGAAACCTCACATGCCTACAGAGATAGTGGCCATATTAGAGGGGTGTCCCTTCTTAGAGGGGCCTTCTTAGAGGGGGCCACTGTGTTATATACTTGAAAAATCAAAGACAAAGTGTAATATATTGTTTCCATGCTTCTGCTATACATGACCATATACATGTATTTAATGATTTTGACCTAATTTACTTGTGAGGTCCCTATAGTATGATGTGGAGAGACCACTTTTGAGCCTGTCCTTGGAGTAGTCTCTCAAGACAAGTACCACTGTAGTGCAGAACTTTTTCAGCACGGGACACACTTAGCATAATGTAATGATGTTAATGGTCTTTGATCATATATACAGCGATGGTATTTCATAATTTGTTGGAGTAATATCAGTACGGTAACTGTAGTTCTTGATATGAAACATAAAGCATATTGTACCAAACTTTTTTCTTCAAATATGAAATAGAGAAACATTTCATGTCTATTATTATAATTTCATGCAGTGTTAATCAATGACTGCCGACAATTAAAGATGTCTATAACACGATAAACGTATTAGTCTATTATTTGAGACAAGCACAACTATGAATCGTAAGAGTTTCTTTCTGTTAAATCCTACACTTCAATTCAAGAAAGAAAATAAATAGATAAAAATAAGGTTCAATATACATGTTTTAATTTTCAATACATAATATATTCTTTGTGTTGATCAAATGAATCAAAGATTCATTTGCTGCAAGTGATGTACTCCTTTGTCACCCTGAGTAGGCCTACATAGAGCATATATATGTTTTTTCCAGGTGAAACATACATGTGCAATCTTCATATCATGGTGTAGAGTGATGTAATCCCTTGTCTGTGGTAATATGGTTTATATTATAGTTTAACTGTGCCTTGATATGTGCTCAAATATAATTACATTCTGGCTAAGAGTACAAGCTAATTATACAGGCATAAAATAGTGTACGTCAGAAGTTAGTCGCGGTTGATCATTTGACCAGCCGTGTCGGACGAAGTATGTTACTGCTGTTGTCATACGGTGGACATTACACAAAGTTTGGTGCGTGCACTTGAAGCTATTGTATGTAAGTGGCTCTTCGGATTACATAATATAACCCAATTAAACATTTCTCAACACAACTCTGCTTTATCCTAGAAATTTACGAAATTCGAATTCTTATTTTGTCTTCTCTCGTTTCTTGTTTCACCCCAAGACGCCTGAGCACAATGTGTTTTTATTTGCTATCTATGACATTATGTCCGATATATTTTTTTATCTTTTCGTACGGTGTGTCATTTATTTGCATGCCCTATCTTTACAGAAACATGCAAAATGTATCTCGGTAGGCTTACTGTTCTAACATTGCCCTTTTCATGTACAGTCGCCCAATGCAGTTTAACATTAAACTTTGGCTTGGGCCAAGCGAGACAATTTACATTTTTCATTCTCAACGCACCTACGCCATTTGTGGCTTCCAATCGAGGTGTCCACTGATTGGAACTGTCCCCCCTTTTTTTCTTTTAAAATCACCTGTAGATTTTTCCTTTGGAAAACATTATGTCAAGTCAAGTGCCATAGGTAGCTTATGTTTTTCTACCTTTACTTCATGGAGTCTGTCAAAACCCTGGTCAAGGACTGGCATTGGTTCATGCCTAAACAAAAGTCAAAAGTGGCGCTGCGTAGTACATGTCGACTACTGTTGCTCTCGCAAACCGATGGGTTTCATGTCTATATGCTTAATTATTACAATAGTTATCAAAATTGATGTTGTTTCGATGCTTGAACTTAGTCTGTTAACAGTGGCCAAACCTATTATGCAGAATGGTTATCATATGTTCACTGACTACAGAAGTATTTTTTCCTGATTCTCAAACCAATATATATATATATCTATTTTTTACCATACGCAAAATCAACCAAATGTTCTGTTTTTTTCCATGCAGAAAACGAAAAGCGTATTTTTCTTCATTTTCTAGAAAACACCTGATGCATAACAAAGTTAGACCTTGGTATAAACCTGAAATTTGTGTCTTGCATGCTATTTGCATGAAATTCATTTTACACGTGTGGAAGACTTGAAAGCGTATTTCAGTATATATTTCATACATTTCCAGCATTTTCTGACAGGACTTCATGTTGTTGGAAGCTATCTCTGTAAATACTTGACTTCAAAGATTAGTATATGTCACCATACTCATCCCTGAAAGCAATATGCCAGTCATCCAATATTTAAAGTGAGACTCCCAGGCAACAAATTATGACAAAGTGTGTTAATCTCTCTTCAGCTTTTTGGAAATAATTTTGATTAAAAAAAATGAACTAAATCAATACAAATATTTCATGGATTACCAAATTGTATTTGAAACTTTTTTTAAACACCAAACTTCAATCCATCTACATTCTAAATTGGTTTAAAAACACAGTATATATATATATATATATATATATATATATATATATATATATATATATATATATATATATATATATATGTGTGTGTGTGTGTGTGTGTGTGTGTGTGTGTGTGTGTGTGTGTGTGTGTGTGTGTGTGTGTGATCAGGTTCGTCTAAACAAACTGTGCCGGAAATATTATAAAGCAATGTTTGAATGTTGTCTCTGTAAATGTAATATACCAATATCCTAAAGTAGTACAAAATGTGGCATACAGCCTCTCACTACCAAGTAAAAAGAGCACTGAGTGGAAATGTACAAACTTAAAATTTTTGGGGAAAATCTGCTGGCCAGTAAATTTTGTTCAAAAAATGTAAAGTTGTGCAGATATATTTATAAAAATATCTGAGAAGTATTTTTTCTCACACCAGGAAGTTTCTGATGAAGAGTTATAGGGAGATACATTGACCCCCATATATCAGGATTATGTATTACAAATGTACCCCTTGATATGTTCAATTTGTAATCATTTGAACCTGATATGTTATTAAACATATTGTTCATTTAAAAAATATCATGCTTATTTTTAATGTGTTCTTAAATTAGCGTGTTTAATTTCTAAACATTCGCCTGAATACATGCTGATTAAACACTGTGTATACATGCCTAAAAATAGTGTTTTGTTTTGAACATTTTATTGTTTAAGAACTAAACATTTAATTCAACTTCAGGAATTAAACACGCTATTGTACACACTAAACACAAAAGAATTTAAGAAGTAAATGTCTACAAATGTTTAAAAAAAGTTACAATATAGTCTTTATTTTGATGTTTAGAAGCTACACATCTAGGTTTACAGTGTACATTCCCAATTTGCACGAGGAAAATATCGAGGATAACGCATCACGAAAATACCCCGGCCCTCTAGTATCTGCAAGTTGTATTTTGTATCGCAACTGCATGTGTATAGGCCTACTGCTGCCTCAGGCAACGCAGACTCCCGGTCCTCAGCTTCGGGCAATTAAAGGGACCGACCATTTGATACTTGGGGCGGGGGGGGGGGGGGGAGGGCTATGCATTTTATTTTAAAAAAATATGTACGGCCCAACATTGCTGAAAAAAATAATGTCCTTCGTAGTATCACCTGAAAAAAATAAAGTACGTCATTCCTCTCTAAAAAAAATACTGCTTTAATAAAAAGATAGTATCAATAGTGACATTTAGATTTTTTATATACGTACATGTATGATTCTCGAAATATTTGATACATCCACGTTCCTATTCTCATTTTGGCTAACCAAGAAAAAAAAACTGTTTATTTTCCCATCAAATTCCGTGTATTAGAGGGTCAATAGCTTTCCTTGAGATCTTGGGAGCCCACCATTTGTTGCAAAATGCCAATTTGAATGACGCAGAAGAGTGATCTTGTTCCATTGCTTTACAGGCTATATACATTGTGCAGATTATTCTGTAACCCAGCATGGATATGGCAATTCTATACATGTAAATGCAAAATATCAAATTGTTAAGGAGAGTCCTGCAGTCATCACTCCACCCATTTGAGACTTAGAGTAAATATCATAAAATATCTAAATATTAATACAAGAGAAGGATTTTCACAATGCTGTTAAAGTTTTAATTTCACACGGCCACTGAGGTATCAATACCCTGTCCCCAGCAAAAGAAACGTGAAGCATCAATTGTTAAATAGTTTTTAATTAATTGAAGACAATGATGGTAATTTTAGCATTTTAATAGTACTATCCTGGTTTGGAAAGACACGTTGATAAAATTATCGATCTTGAATTTTCTTCCATTGATACTATTGCATGGGGAATGTATGTACATTACTTTCAAACCAAGTGCCCGTAGACTTCCATCGACTTCCATCAGTCTACAATAGTCTTTTATCATGTGACAAGCCTCCCCACAGGGGTGAGAGGTCATACGATCTTCAGAGCTGAAAAAAACATGGTGGATGCCAGTTGAAAGGTTCTCAAAAAGGAAAACAAAGTTCCTATGAGTAGGGGTTTAATTCACATTTCTCAACAAGTGCCTCTATTCAGTTAGAGTAGACTCTGCCAAAGGTGACTATATCATGCACTCAATCAACTCAACAAAATATAAGAGATTTGGTAGATAAGTTTTTAGCACTTTATTGCAGTAACTTGCATAAATTAGTCTTCACGTAATGCACATATGCATAGTGTGAATAAAAATCAAAATTGTATGTGAATGACTTAGATCAGGTTGCTATTATCAAGCCATTTGTTTGATACATCCAGGTGCTTGAACAAATCAAAATGGTCAATTGGTTGCAAGCATTTACGAGAATGGTAGGAAAATACAATATTTAATATGAATTTGGCTCGATAATCTTTTGCCTGCTAAACATCCGTTCTTGGCGGTTCACTACCCCCCGGCGGGGGGCCAACATAGTGTATCGCCCCAAGAAAGTCTGCTTAGGAGGCAAGATAATCTAATAATTCCTATAAATTTGGGACCGAAAACTTCCGTCAATAATAGTAACAAAAACCTGTTCAATTCTTGGGCTCCAGAGCACCCATGGGTGGCCAAGACATAAATAACTGCAATTAACCCTTTCAGTGCCACATTTGGACGTCGACTGAGTCAACAGCT
>OZ026615.1:27616621-27652621 GCA_964020975.1 Hermodice carunculata | reverse complement strand
TTATTGTTTCCACATGTGCATTAAATAAATTAACAAATATGGCACATGTTGGGCAAGAAACTTGTGTCCCATTTGGATTTGAAACTGATGATGATAACTGCTTCAGACACAAATGAGCGGGCAGATTACAGTAAGTTATGTTTTAAAGTACTGTAACGACTGTCCCGGTAACTCGGAGAATGGACACCTAGAACCTAGCAAAATATTGCGATAACAATCACCTAACAATGGAGGCTATACTGTAGCCGTGACCCTAAGTCATTTAATGTGAGCCCTGCTGTGCTAAAGAACCTCTGATGAAGCAGAGGAGGCCTGCACATAGAGATATTTGTACACAGGCTGCTTAAGGGTGCGATTAGATTGGCCATGCTAATAATCAAATGGGTTTCCATCTTTCACTGTCAATGCTTCTGAAAGATGGTAACCCACTATTAATTTACCATTTTGACAAATTCACATATACATGTACTAAGTGTACATGTAGTGATAGGTGAGAATTGAAATTTTTTTTGAAGTTTTGCTGTCTCAGATAAATGTTCCTTCAATGAAGGCCATCAGCACTGCACGTTTACTACAAAATGTGCAATTTGTGGGAGCCGAAGGTTTGCTGAGGACTTTTCATCAATTGATGATAAATTGTCATGGAAGGAGCATGTTACCAAAATTTCAAGTAAAATATCAAGAGTTATCGCAATTCTAAATAAACTTAAACATCAACTTCCGCTGAAAGTTAAAATAACTGTGTATAACTCATTAATACTTCCACATATAAATTTTGGAATACTTCTATGGGGATTTAAACTTTCAAAAATTGAAAAACTTCAGAAAGAAGCAGTACGCTGTATAAATTGTAGTAAATACAATGCCCATTCAGAACCAATTTTGAAAGCTCTCAAACTTTTAAAAATTCAAGACATTTTTACATCAGCTAAATTAAAATTCTAGTATAAATTTATCCATAATGATCTACCCATAAGATTACTCTCTTTTCAATTCATCCCAATAAATGAAATAAACAACTATAACAACAGACGTTGTGATAACCTTTTTATTAATAGAGTCAATAAAATATTTGCAAAACAGAGTTTAAACTATGATATTCCAGTCACAGTGAATCAAACAGATAAGAATGTTATAAGGAAAATACATACTCATAGTTTACAAGGGTTTTCCTTGTATATTAAAAACATTTTTTTGAATAATTATGAACAGAGTTGTAATATATATAACTGCTATGTTAGTCAAAATAATTAACAATTATATTTTCCCACCCATGTTTGTGTGTGTAAACTGTATTATATCTTGAAGTTTATTTCGACATTTATTGTAAAGTAACTGCCATCTATACTGTTTCAAATGTTTAAGACTTAAAGGTGGCTCCTATGAGAGCGACATGTATTTGTCTTAATAGGAGTCCCCCTAGCCACATCAATTTTTTCATCATTATGTACATATATCTCAATATTGAAATCGTCAGTGTATTGATTGGCTAAAATAAATGAGTTTTGAGTTTGAGTTTGAGTTTCATCACATATTTTCTCATACTTATCAATGAGCATGCGCTTAGCAGTTTTAAGTTATTTGTGCTGAATGAAAGGCCTTGTGATTAAATCTGGGCTCTAAAAGTGTAGGGATAGAGAAATTGTTATTATGTTCTATATTCAACAAAAAAACAGATGCACAAGCTTTATTGAGATGCTTAATTTTTATCACTGCTGTGTCTTTTCTGTATGATGCATTGCATTTACAAGAGTATTGGCTGTAGGTATGGGCACTGACACAGATACAATGTCACCTTTGCAAGGTGTTACTGCATCAGCAAACACACACAGGACATCCCTTGCTTTTTCAGCCAATTGCCGTGAGCTATTTACAGTATCAATGGGCACATTCCAATTAAAATTCACAATTGTGGTGGGCATTTTTAGGTCTACAATTCTATCAAGCATCGTGAATGGGCTGTTGCACCATGTGGTCACATCTTGTGCTACTTTAAGGACTGGGCCATACCAAGCTCCCTCTGTGCCCTCTCTAGGGTACATAGAAGTTGCATTAGCCAAGTGCCTGTGGTGGGTTAGATGACATATGAATATTAAGTTCCTCCTAAAATTGTTCATACTGTCACTATAGGCAATGGCAGTAAGCATCCACCATGAAGCAGGTGCGCTGATGGATACACCAGCAGTACTATAACATCTCTGGGGTAAAGAACACTTATTTGAAACATGATGATGATTTTAACTCCCATGGGTATATACAGAATACAACTGTCACTTTTCTGGGAAAAATAATTGAATCCATTCTATTTGCAAGACACCAATTGACACATTTTGCCCTGTTTGACCAAAGGATCTGCCTGCACATATGGGTACCTCCTTTTAGAGGTTTACAGGCCAGAGCATGCCCTGAGCTTTTGTGGATATGTCTTATTAGCCTCTTGAGAACACTTAGGATGTCAGCCACCCCCTTCTGTTGTAACACCCAGTCATTCACCACAAGTTGTAGGTTTTGTGCACAGCAGGAAATGTTGTAAATCTGCCAGCTTCATGGCAAATACCAGGCTGGCACCACAAAGTGTTGTCTTGGGATTATAATGTCTTATTATCAGACAGGACTGAATTTCCCTGCCAATGTTTTCTCCTGTCTGTGAGCCAGTGAATATCTTTAGTCCCAGACACAAGGTAACTGGGCAGAAATAATCTTCAATGAAATGACTGACTGCTACATGCTAGTAACTGCCCATTGTGCATGTAGGCTGGGAAGTCCACAGATTGCTTGTTAATGCTATGTAAACTGCTTGGTCCAACATAATTTTAAATTTTGGCACATACATGTGTATGTATAGAGGTGTATGTAGTGGGCAGTAAGGTTTCAGGAAATTTACCTTCAGTTTGGTGGCTCATAGTATGGGTCTAGCATGGCAACAAATCTCTTAAAGGCGTCTCTGTGCAATGACAAAGGGGACATTGTCTCAGCACATCATCTCACCCAGTGATCTGCACAGAAGATGCAAATGCCTGTATTATTTACCAACAGGTTCAGTCCAATGAATAGCAGATCAAAAATACTTACGGAGCCGTCTGTGAAGGTAAGCATTTATAGTGCCATCGTATCTTATTCCACTTTCCTTTCTATAATATTGCAGTTGCCTTCCCCCCCAAAGACCACACATTTCTTTCAGATATTAATCTATATTTTTATCATGTGAAGAAAAAAAATTGTCATTTTCTTGTTATTTGAGTTGATAGGTGACATATTACAAAGGGGTCCACTTCAGGGGTTTTCTGAGCCTTAAAAACCATAATATTTAACATAAAATCTTCAAATTTGGTATAATGAAACTTTGATGTAATGTCCAGGAATGGTTTTCTTGTGTTTTCTTCAAAAGCTAAAAGATCGATTTTTTTAGTTTATAAAGAGGCACTGTTTCAATTGTCCATTTTGTGTCATTCAATACGAAAAAAAAAAAAAAAAAAAAAAAAACTCTTATAAAATATAAAAATATCTGCAAATGCCACATACTGCTTCTAGGCAAGAATGTATATTTTCAAAAGCTTTCTATTTTAATATTTTCAAGAGCTTTTTTATTTTATTAAAATTGGTTACACCAGTTGCAAGCAATCTCTTGAAACCCTCTGAGAAGTCGGACAAAAATTAGAATTGTGAGAAAATGCCATTTAGGTCTAATTGGCTCTCTGGTGGCAGTAAACTGGCCAACTTAATTCATTTCCGGGGTGTAATTACTTTAATCTTTAAACTTAGTTTCATGAAACTTCACATGTGCATGTATCTAGACCCAAAAGTGTGTCATTAAGTAAAACTAGGTCACTAGGTCATATATCTGGGTCACTGGTATATCCTGGTAAAATCATGTCCAGACTGTAATACCTTAACTCCCAAAGTCAGTTTCATGAAACATCACACACACACATATCTTGACCCAAAGGTGTGTCATGGAACAAAAGTAGATCACTTGGTCAAGTATCTGGGTCATGGTGAGGCCTTTTTATAAAACTGCAATACATTTCTCTGTGTCTGGGCTATAATTCGCTTGTCTTTGAACTCAGATTAATGAAACTGTAGACACAGGTGCGTCTAGACATAAGGGTATGTCATGCAACAATGAATAAATAAGAAAGTAAATACCACAATTCTTTTCTTGTTTTAATTTTCCAATAGTTTTGTCATGAAAGCTGTGAAATAGCTATAGGTCAGTAGGCTAGAAAAAATATGTTTTGATCAAATCTGATGGAGTAAAAGAGCAGCTGCAGTCAGGCATCTACTTCTCTACCATGCTGACCACACTTCACTGTTCAGTCCAAACTAACTTGGACAGTAGACATTTCTTTTTCTGTGGCTTAGTATTGAGCCTTTCCCCTTGAATCAAGACTGAGTCAACAACTTTCCTGTTAACCCATGCAAAGGACAGCTGGTGACATGTTATCTTGATGGGTCTTACCTACAATTCTCATTCAAAACGTTTTTCAATGCTGTTAAATAGTTAAAAAAAAATGAAAGAAAGTAAAGAAAAAGGAAACTATAAATGAAGATTTGCTACAAAGTGAATCTGTCTGTGTGGCTCCAAAATCGGCATAAATTAAAGTGCTACATCTTTCGTTTGTGGTTGATTTGATGCACCTTCAGCACAAACTTATATTTCATGTTCGGAACGAGCGGGACTCGAACCTGCAACCTTTGGCACCAGTCGCCTAGCTGAAATGGGAAACGCACATATCCACTCGACCAAATCCCCATTCCTAAAAAGAATAGTTCAATGGAGGTAGTTATGTGCGAGTGCCATATCAACACGGTAATGCAGTATATTTACTGAGTCGGCATATATTTCCAGAATCGGGGACTTAAATCCACCAGCATTAAGGAAATGCCGAAAATATATATTTCATGTTCGGAACGAGCGGGACTCGAACCTGCAACCTTTGGCACCAGTCGCCTAGCTGAAATGGGAAACGCACATATCCACTCGACCAAATCCCCATTCCTAAAAAGAATAGTTCAATGGAGGTAGTTATGTGCGAGTGCCATATCAACACGGTAATGCAGTATATTTACTGAGTCGGCATATATTTCCAGAATCGGGGACTTAAATCCACCAGCATTAAGGAAATGCCGAAAATATATATTTCATGTTCGGAACGAGCGGGACTCGAACCTGCAACCTTTGGCACCAGTCGCCTAGCTGAAATGGGAAACGCACATATCCACTCGACCGAATCCCCATTCCTAAAAAGAATAGTTCAATGGAGGTAGTTATGTGCGAGTGCCATATCAACACGGTAATGCAGTATATTTACTGAATGAAATTTACTTTTATGAATTCAATCTGGAATGGAAACTCTTACAATAATAGGTTTGAATTTGAGATGTTCAACATTTAAACTTTCAAAGTGCCCCCAATCAGCATAAATAAAAATTCTACAACTTTCGGTTGTGCTTCAGTGGATGCGCCTATAGCCCAAACCTCTAGATAGAAGTTGGGATTGCATCTCTACCTATAATAGTTTGGAAGATATTAAACATTTAAAGTTTTCAAGTGCCCCTAATTAGCATAAATCAGAATTCTGCAACTTTTGTTTGTGGTTCAGTGGATGCGACTACATGTACATCACAAACCTAGAAATAGAAGTTGGAATGGCACCTGTACGTGTAACAATTTTGAAGATATTCAGTATTTAAATTTTTGAAGTGCCTGTAATTAGCATGAATTAAAAGCCTACAACTTTGGCTATTGATTCATTGGATTTGCCTGTAGCACAAACCTATAAATGGAAGTTGGAATGGCATTTCTACCAACAATAGTTTTGAAGACATTCAACATTTTAACTTTTGAAGTGCCCCTAATTAGGAGAAATTAAAATTCTACATGTTTCATTTGTGGTCAATTGGATGCACCTGCATCACAAACCTAAAATAGAAGTTGTGGAAAAAGACTTGGCGAGGGCAGAACTCCCTGTAATGTCCGCTGTGAGTAGTCCGACTGGTTTCGCCAGTAGGGTGGCTCTTCAGGGACTGAAAAAAAAAAAAAAAAATAGAAGTTGGAATGGCATCTTTACCTATAATACTTTTAAAGATATTCTAGATTGAAAATTTCAAGTGCCCCTAACTTGCATAATTTAAATGCACTCAACCATCTCTGTAAAAAGGCAGACTTCATGTATGGATATATTATCATGCCAATTTTGGAGATTCTTAGTGTAACTGTGTCCCAAGAAAATTTTCAGACAAAATTATTGTTAAAGAAGAGTTGGAAGAGAGAAAAAAGAAAATAAACTCAACAAAAACTGAAAGTCTTTGTTGGCACACAGACATTATTAAGAAACCCAACAAAAACAGAATGTGTCTTTGTTGGCACACAGATATAATAAAGCAGGTGATGTTCATCCACTGGGGACTTTTTGGTCGGTTTAAAAGGAACAAAGGTTCACCACTGTTTGAATCCATACCCAGGGTAAACTCCCTCAGTTTGTAAAGTATTGCAGTCTCTCAGCCTGGTGCGGGTGGATAAAACAGTCCTGGATCATGATGTTAGTTTCTTTGTGTGACTGTGTGTGCTGTTTTAATACCTACATGTATTCTGACTTACTCCAGAACTAGACAATCACTTGTTAGTGTTTTTGGGATGTTACGGACATTTTTTTAACTCAGCTGATTTGTCAGTAAGCTGAGCTTATAGGATAATGGTCAATCAGCCATTGTCTATCTATCAGTCCAATTCAGGCCTCTAGATTTTTCAACACATTGCATACAGAGATTAACTTAACTGATCATTAGAATGTATAAGATTTAATGTTCGATAAGGCATATACAAACATTACATGTAAATATATCAAAATTTCCAATCATGAAGCCACATTTGATAAAGGAAAGGGGTCTCCTATTTGGAGCAAGAACGCACCAAAATGATGTAGTACATGTATATTGTTGATAAGTCACAGGCTTTTCCCTAGAACTTAAAAGTTGAAAGGTGGTAAACATCACATTATCTTATTTTTCTTGTTTTGGTAAGAAGTTCTATCAAATAATGCTTAAATATCATGTATTTTAATGAAAAAAGGTGGAAGGTGGTAACAAGATGAAAGGTGGTAAAACAAAGGTGAAAGTTGGGCCACCTTTGAACTTATAATGCAAGGAAAACCCTGAGTCACACTTTTGCTTCAGAAATACTGTTTACCAGCAAGTATTAAAGATACCTATGGCAACTGGTCAAACTGCATATATTGCAAATCTAGATTTACACTACTATGATCAAAACGGATGGAGAAGATAACAAAGACAACTTATACGGCAGAGAGGACTTGTGTACATTGAAAAATGAGAGTAAGAAATGATTAAAAAATATATACCCAACAGAACTTGTTCTGAGCATGGAAACTGAAACTGATATAAAAGCAACTTTCCTTGATCCTGAAATAGAAATGATACGCAAACAGCAAGACACACACATATTTGATGAGAGAACAGTTCAGTTTTTTACATTCAATCGTACCCTGATCTGATAGAAAATATTCCAGAGAATCATACACATGGAATTTTTGTTGACCAAGTGTTAATAATTGCTAAAAAAAATATGATATTTACAAAAGATTACATCAATTGAGTATCTGGTTTAGGTTGCAGCATGAAGGTTATAAACAACGCAAACTTCAAAAGACTTTGGTGAAATGTGTCCACAGGTTGGACACAAAGTACAAAACTTACTCCAGGAAGTATCAAATTATGTTAACATGGATATGGAGGGGATAGATTGAGCTTTTAATGTACAATGTATATGTGGCAGGTGGTAAGAAAGATAGTTGTTCACATTAAGTATACTTAAACCACCTTGGGATTGTCTACAGTCCATCTTAAGTCAGTAATCCCTTACTCTTATAAGCTTCCTAACAGTAGTTGATGTTCATTACTATGAGGTGGATGAGGGGACTTAGGTCATTCCCTTTAACCCTCAGAGCAATACTTGCCTATCACTCGGCATTGGTCTGTTTGCAATGATGGTGACCTTATGCAGTGTGTGACACTGTGCTATGTGAGGCCTAAGCACTTTCAGCACCAGCAAGATAAAATTTGACAAGCTTCCAACTCATTTGATGACATAGAATTAAAAAAAAGAAAACTGTTGCAGAAAACTATATATCACAAGAAAGATATCAAGGGGAGGTTTTTTGTGTATTTTTACACATGATTGATGAAGAATGTTAAAAAATATGAACAAAAAATGTGGGATTATACGGAAACCTCCGTTTCTTGTTAACAGGGATGAATGCAATTGCAGTGTCATTTGCAGCACAAATGTGCCGTTTTCACTTTTTGAACATACCTAAATGTTCATCAAGAATAAAAATTCTGCAGTAGTTATTATTCATCCTTAAATTTGAAGTTTATTATTCCAATTTTGGTAAAATTCACAGTCACTCATAGCAACAACCATGACATTGCCGCCTCATGTTCACAGCTAGATTACTTGGGCGGCCATTGTACATACCCCTGCTTGATCAACCATGATGTGATTGGAACTCACATTTCTCCATCATTTCCAAGTTTCAGTTAATGTTTCTCAATTTGTCAGGACACTGAACAAAACTTTTGTTTTTGTTTTGATTTATTCATTAAAAAAAGAAGAAGAAATTTTGACATGTGAACCAAGTTTTAATGTTTGTACTGTCTGTTGCTCTCTTCATAAATTATTCAAAATGGCAACCACACTTGACCTATACATGGACATACAGGGTGGTGATGTGATGATCGGCGCAACAGAGTGTCTGTAATTGGAATCAATTTATGCTGTCCCCCAGAATGCATGCATGTCTAAAATGTCGCATTTGGATTTGTAACTAATGATGATGATAACTGCTTCAAACACAACTGAGTGGGCAGATTAAAGTTAAGATAGGAAGTCATGTTTAAAAATTCTTTAAAGACTGTTTGCCCTGGTAACTGAGATACATGGAACCTAGCAATATAATCAAATATTATGAAAACAATCACAAAGCAACTGAGGCTATGCTGTGTCAACAAACAACCTCGGCTATGCAGCTATGCTGTTTCTCTGGCCCAAGTTGACTCTCCAGACAAGTTGAAATAAAATGCTGTGTTTGAGTTGACTTCACTACAAAATAATGGCACATGACGGCCACTTTCACAATAAAATCTTTCACCCAGGATCGATCAATTTTAGGTAAGGTCAGCTTGACACTTCTTTTTTTTTTTTTTTTTTGATGTTTCATGAAATTTATATAGGGTCGAGTTTTTTCAGTAGTGTCAGTCGGTTTACCAGAACTACATATATATTTCTGTTGGGCCTTAGTTAACTTGGACATTCATT
This sequence comes from Hermodice carunculata, assembly GCA_964020975.1. Lineage (NCBI taxonomy): Eukaryota > Metazoa > Annelida > Polychaeta > Eunicida > Amphinomidae > Hermodice > Hermodice carunculata. Next base: position 27,643,284 of record OZ026615.1, on the reverse strand, counting down.
CAAACATGTTTAAAATGGATGTTTTTTCCCTTTTACACATCACTTCCATTGACGTCAGTGTAGTTTGTTACCTGGGCACAGTTTGTATGAGTGGTAATAATCAATTGTTTCTGGTACATTAACTGTTTTACCTCTGCAAATGGCTTCAGCTTCATGGACAATGATCCTGTGTCTGCTTTTCATGAAAAGCTTTACATAACATGAACACACGCCTATAATTCACATTCTCGCGTTTTTTTTAAACTTTGCAGTTTTAATTTGGCATAGTGTGAACTTTCTGTTTTGTCTTACAGTTTCAATCAGATATGTCCCCTTTTCATATTGTGCTTTCACAAGGGGAACGAAGTGTAAAAATTATCCACAATTAGACTGTAACCTTTGCAGAACAACCCTGTCATGAGGTCCATGACAATATCATACACCTGACTGAAAGTTGATTTGGCTTATGTCAAAAGTTCACCACTGTTAACTTCCAATTTATAAACGTACATGTACAATGGACCCTGTTGCACATTCACACAACACCCACAATTTAATACCCCATTTGTAATGTTTTTTGTTTGGCAGATGTTAGATAAGTTGTGTTCTGTTTTTCAATCCTACCAAACTTTCATTAATACCTAAATATTGCTGACAGTTGCCAACCCCCCGCCGAAAAGTCTTACACAGATGATCTAACAATGGTGTAATGGTTGCTTTCAGTACATATTTTATTGAGAAGTTCAATGCTGAAAAACATCACGAAAAATTTTCCAAAAAGTGTGCTCGTTGGGTTTCTTTTCTTCCTTTTTTGATGCAGCACATGTCCAGCAATCATCATATTTAGCACGGGTTGATGTATCCATGGGGCTTTCCCCATTACTCACCTCACCGTCGCTGTGGTCACAGATTACTGGGGAATCCCCGTGACCTTAACCTTCACTTGCAGTTTCAGAGAGGTCATTGATCTTGTTTTCTGATGTCAGATCATCTTTGATCAGGCAAGGCAATTCATTTTATTTTAGTTCAACTCTCTTGCATGCATCTACATAATCCTTGTTTGCGAATCCCTGACATTCATTGTCACTATCAGATTTTTCATCTGTGAAAAAGTTGCGAGGAACAAACACATCAAAGTGACCAGGGGCCGCCAAACTGTTGGAAGAGAAGCGCTGTGCAGTTAGCCAAATTGTGGTGCTGAGCAATGAAGAATATGCTCGCCGATGTCCCTGCGTGTAGGGCACATGGATAGATGATGTACACAAGAAAAAATATAGAAAACTTTAAAGTTTCAATTGAGACACCTGTCTCATCCAACTTGAGAACACTGATCCATCCAACTTGAGAACACTGATCAAAAATTGTGTCAAAATGGATGGGAATGCAACAAGTTGAACTTTTAATGTCATACACATAGTTGATAAGAGGATAGTTGTGCACATAAAGTATATTCAACCCACATAGGGATTTAAGGGTGTTAAAGTCCTTTTGTTTTTAATTCATTCATTCATTTGTGTATGTATTGGTTTTAAAAAAGGTGGTGGGGTAATTTGGAATAAAGAAGACTTTTTGGCTAAAAAAAAATATGAAGGTCACCATGCTGTAAAGGTAATCTGATGCTACTGTATATTTCTACAGCATTAATGATACAGCAGGGGGTCTGTAGTTACCAGTGATTTATCACAGGTGTACATGGAGTGCAGTATGAATTAAATACCAAATTCTTGACATCATAATGAAAATAATGAAAACCTATCTTACTAGACTGCAACTGCAGTTTGTAGCAATATAATTTGAAAAAGCGTGTCTCATTTTGTCTGATTTATGTTTTGTGACGTTGCTATTCACATTTGGAGTTGCATCGATGACACTCACTCAATACATCAAAGGGACCAGACTTTGAATGATTCTCTTAAAAAAGCTAAACTTGTTGAAAATCTGAGACAGGCTTTTCCAGTTTACATTGTGACAAACAGTTTGCCACAAATTTAATGTCTTTACATCAGAAAAGAAAAAAGTTGAATCCCAGTTTTTTCCAGGTTTTTTGAAAAAGAGGATGGCGCTTGGTGCGATTGCTGTATAAACATACGACAACAAGCATACAGGAGAGTGAGTAAAAAGAATCAGCAGTTTGTTAGCTTTTCAAAAATGTATAGTTTGTGGCAGTTTTTATGTATATTGATTGTTTTGTGATAAAATCTTTACAAGCACCCTCAATATAGCACTGAACCAGACGCTCATACATGTGTATGCACCTCATTGATTCTTAGTTGAATTATGCCACATTTAAGCTGTGTTTTCTTTGCAGTTCGCTGACTCTTTTTATGTACAGTTTAAAGTTGAAGGAAGTATATATCAAGGTACAAAGAAAAATGAGATTCTTGAAACATTATGTAGCAAATTATAGTTCAAATGTTCTGTAAACGTGGATGTTTTTCCTGGTGACTGACAATCTATGTAAAGAAAGAAAAATAATGTTTTTTTTTTTTTTTCAATTGAACTTTCTTTCTATTGCATTCATCGGTAGGTATTTGCACTTTTTGACAGGCATTAACGCTACGTCATGAAAAATGCCTGTCAAAAGTGCAAACGTGTTGATGAATGCTACAGAAAGGACGTTCAATTCTTACATTTACGTCAAACATGAATTTCTGTTAAGATTAAAGGTAATAAAAATATATTGTAATCTATATTTGATTTGCAAAAGTTTTTTGCTTGTTATTTTACAAGAAAGCTCTCCCTGTTGCTTATTAGTGGGAGGAGCCAAGTAAGGCGTGGCTGTCTGTTGGTTTGCTAGCAAAATGATGCATTGCTTGTGCTATTGCATTCATCACAAGTTGAACTCCAACTTTGTCCCTATTCTGTAGATGCTGACGAAAATAGCAAATTTAAACATTTAATGATACAAGGCTACGTTAATAAAGGACAGTCTATGAAGGAAAGTATGATCCTGTACTCTTCCTTGTTGATTGAAAACTTTATACTGCACAATAACCACAATGCTGCAGTATAAATACAACTGAATCACAAATTGTATGCATAAAAAATATGCACTCTTGTTTATCTTTGTGCTTAAACTGTGACCACCCACTCAAAAATCTTGTCAAACTTGTACACATAGCAAAAGAGATGCAACCAGTAAAGGTATTCCTGTTCAGTTTGGGCAAACTTAGCTGAGTGGTTTAATAATAGAAGAAGCAAACTTTATTCATTATATTAAGGATACAGGATATGTTACGACAAGGTTCACAAATCACCCAACCATGCAAAACTTTCCATGTGAAAAGTGCCACAGAGATTTATTTTCTGAAAGATAAAAATGTGAGGATCCCAAATTTTGTGTCAATGATATGCAGGGTTTTAGCTCAGCTGACTTGTCAGTCAGCTGAGCTTATCTTATGGTCCTCCGTCCATCGTCTGTCAACAATTCACATTTTCGACTTCTTCTCTGAAACCGTCAGTCAGATCCACTTCAAACTTGGTGGGGATGTGCCTTGGGTGGGTATCTACCAAGTTTGTTCAAATGGTCATGGTCCAGTGATTTTTGGATTTAAAATGAATTTTTTTGTTCTTTTTTTGGGAAAATCGTAAAAAATCTTCTTCTCCGAAGCTGCTCACCCAATTCCTTTGATATCACACAGGAGCACTCCCTGGGACTCCTAGTTCTTAATTTGTTCACCAGGTAGCACTGCAATTTTTTCTATTTTTTTTAATGAATTTTTGTGTGTCATAGCTATTTTCGACTTCTTCTCCAGAACCGTTACTCAGATTAAGCTGAAACATGGTGGATATGTTCCTTGTAGAAGGTTCAAACAAATTTGTTCACTATGTGGGAATGCTGCGGATTCCTGATTTTCAACAATTTTTTCAATTCAGGTACCTATTGGTCAATGCAGCTTTCCTATTGATTACTATGAAAGTGAATGAGCATTCAAATGCTAATTCACATTTTCGACTTCTTCTCCAAAGCCTTTATCCAGATTATCTTCAAACTTGGTGGCAATGTACCTTGGGTGGGTTTCTACCTGGTTTGTTCAAATGGTCAGTGATTTTTTGAGTTTTAATGATTTTTTTTTCGTTCTGTTTTTGGACAAATCTTAAAAAATCTTTTTCTCCAAAAACCGCGTACCCAATTGCTTTGATATCACACAGGAACACTCCCTGGTACTTGTAGTTCTTAATTTGTACACCAGGTGTTTTCCTCTCTCTTTTTTTTTTTTTTAAATGAATTTTTGTGTGTCATAGCTTTTTTCGACTTCTCCAGAACTGTCACTCAGATTAAGCTGAAACGTGGTGGCTATGTTCCTTGTGGAAGCTAGGGTCAAACAAAGTTGTTCACTATGTGGGAATACTGCAGATTCTTGATTTTTAACATTTTTTTTCAATTCGGGTACTTATCGGTCAATGCAGCTTTCCTATTGATTACTATAGAAGTCAATGAGCATTAATTCTACTGCTAATTCACATTTTCGACTTCTTCTCTAAAACCATCATACAGATTAACTTCAAACTTGTTGGCAATGTACCTTTGGTGGGTTTCTACCAGGTTTGTACAAATGGTCATGCTCCAGTGATTTTTGGATTTTTCTTATAATTTTTTTTCAAGAATCTTAACACAAGTTTTAATGGGAAAGTTTAACATGGGAATTTCTTGTTATGGTTATAACTTACATGTAAATAATGTGGGCCAGATTTACTTCAAACCTGGTGGTGATGTGCCTTTGGTGGATGTCTACCAAGTTTGTTCAAATGGTCAGGCTCAGTTGATTTTTTGATTTTTTATGAATTTTTTTGTTCCTTTTTGGGGGCAAAGCTTAAAAACTCTTCTCCTCTGAAACCGCTCACCCAATTGCTTTGATATCGTAAATAGAGACTCCCAGGGACACCTAGTTCCCAATTTGTTCACCAGGTGCCGCTGCAATTTTTTTCTAATTATTTTATGAATTTTTTGTATGGTTTTGCTATTTTTTACTGGTTCTCAGAACAGTCACTCAGATTAAGCTGAAATGTGATGGATATGTTCTTGTGGAAGGGTCAAACAAAGTTGTTTACTAGGTGGCACTGCTTTGGATTCCTGATTTTTAAGGATTTTCAATTTGGGTACTTATGGATCAGTGCAGCTTTCCTATTGATTACTATGTAAGTCAATGGGCATTCTAATGCTAATTCACAGGACAACTGACACGGAATTTATTGTTTACTTGATAACTTGAGATCTGTTTTGAGTTAGTACTGTGATGCTGCATATGTTAATGTTTCTGTATGAAGGTCATGCTTAGACAGTACATGAATGACCTTGACCTCGTTTGTGGGGTCACAGTGCAACATACATGAATTTTACTCTTCATTATAATTTGAGAACTACTTGAACCTTGATGTTGCACATGTTAGTGTTTTGTATAAAGGTAAGACTTACTCAGAACATGGGTGACCTTAATCCTTTCCCAAGTTCATAGATCTGCAAGTGTGATGAATGTCAAGATCAGCTGAGCATGGGCTGTTCACACAGCCCTCTTGTTTTGTGTTTATAATGCAGAATGTTCATCTCATTACACAAAAGTCACATCTGCTTTTCATTTGTGACCTGATTTTAGAAATTATTTTGGAAATACTGAGTAAATATGGCAATCTAAAAAAGTGTTTTGTTTTCTTTTTTTTTGCACCAGTCTTGAGTTGCAAGCCTTTGAAACTGGGATGGCATCCCATTCAAGTATCAAAGGTTGTTGCATTTGAATAGCTCTATCATAAATATCAGCTAAAAAACCCTCAAATGTGAAACCTGGTTTTTTTTTTTTTTTTTTTTTTTTTTTTTTTTTTTTTTTTTTTTTTGGTGGATGTTGTAGCGATGAGATTACAATAAATGAGCGTTTATAAACAGAACTGAGAAAGTAGTGGTGACTTAAAGTTTTTGTGTGATCTCCTTGTTACTGTGAAGAAGACAACCTTCAAAGAAAATGCCACCTTCAGTGGGATTTGCACAGTTGGCATTGCCTTTGTTTCATGTGACACCTACCTAATCCAGAGTGTCCCATACTAGCTGAGTATTCTGACTTAGGTGTTTCATTTCAAAGTTCAAAGATTTAATGTGCTCTTAGATCTTTTTGGCACCAAAAATGATGACCCATGCCTTGAATTTCCTTGCTGTTTCGGTACCACATATACACGTACTTCCTATACAAAGCATACATGTATATATACACTGTATACATACAGACAGACAGACAGACAGGTCTGAGGACTCCCGATCATTTTATTCACCCGGAATTACACAATGTACAATAGTAATTCATGTAACATTACATAGTATGTACATGTATAAGACAAGATAAAGTTGAGACGCGTAGAGTGGCCAGGGAGACCACCATTAAGACAAACAAAATGTCGTTGGCAGTAGGGCCACCCTTAAAAATTGACAAAGAACATACATACATACATACATACATACATACATACATACATACATACATACATACACACACACATACATACATACATACATACATACATACATATTTGACTCTTTCCCTTTTACAGTGTTAAAAATGGCCACATGTAAAATGACACCTACTTGTATCTTTGTTATAGTTTAAGGATCATGTATAAAAAATAAAATAAAAAAAATCTGGAAAAAAAAACTCTGAAGGGGCAGGGGGTTAATGCCCAAATTGGATTTTCACCTATTCTTTGAAAAAGTAAAAAAAATGCTGCTTCAATGCATAAAATTTACTGTGATTTTATTATCAAAACTCAACAAAAGAAATAGAAAAGATCGCGATGGGCGATAATAGGGGTTTTGCATACCGATGTTTCAAAGGCTTCACCCTTACTTATACAGTAATGTATTTTGGATGTTCATTAAACATATTTTTTAAACTAAATCCTTTGTAATGTATAGTCCTGATGCACATGTCATTTTCAGTAATTCCTGAAAGTGACACTAGATGGCACACTAATCAGTGAGCCATCACAAGCACGACATGCATTCATGCCATGTTAGGTAAATTCATTAATTGATAAAGTAGGCCTACAATAAGAAAGAAAAAATTCATGATTTGAGGAATTTGATGGCTTGGGCAGAAGGGTATGAAGAAAAGTAAATGAGATATATTAATGAAAGAAAGGTGCTAGATTATCTTTGATAATTCTGTGAATTAAAAGAGCTCAAGACCATTGCCTCCACAAAGGTTGCACATATTTCAGGAAACATCATGTTTAGAGCTTACCTTTTTGTGCCGCATTTGCTAACGTTTCACTGTGATAATGGATCTGAAAAGCTGTTAAAGTATGCTGGTACCTTGATGGTACATATTATATGCGTGCTCAGCTGAACAGGCAAATAAATGTAGGTATACCTTGTGATATGTTTGTACATGTTTTCTTATATTAAAATATAGAGTTGGCATGGGCATGGTAAAATATCAGTCACAATTTTCTAGGAAATTGAGATTTTGGATTGAGGAAGTGGGTGGGTAATCCTAATTCAAATTTTTTTTTTTTTTTTTTAAAAATTGGAATGGTTCTTTATACATGATCGCATAAAGGTCATCTTGATTGCATGAGCATGTTTCAGATGGATACACAGGTACACATGGGTTGTTCTAACCATACGGTGCACTTAAAAAAAAATTATGTGTAACAGTAATAACTTTATTCACATTTTCATAAAAAAACTCACTGTGCCTTCAATTGTCGCTTTACATTCATTTCCGACACCCTTGAGGCGTGAAAGGTTAGAGTATGTGACAAACGCAACACTGCTGGCTGACAGGGAACACTGACCATGCTGGCGAGCTATGGCTGTTAAGTGTCACTTGATTTAAACATATTTTATGCACACTTCATCAACAGTATTAAAAATGCATGCTGAAATTTTAATTTGTCCTTGTTCCTGCCCAGGATGGATCGGTGTGTTGCTGATAATTGTAGCAATACAAGTTCTACAGCTTGTTTACATTCCCCCAAAGACCTGAAATTACGGAGAGCGTGGACCCATTCAGTCAAGATTTACAGAGACAAGTGGCAAGGCCCTGGGAACCAATCTCACCTATGTAACGAACACTTTGTTAAAGGGGCTGATTTGTCAAATATGACGATGTTTAGGATAGGTTTGGCACCAAAAAAAAAAAACAAAAAACAAAAAAACCCTGCTGTTTTAAAAATGCAGTCCCATTGGTGGACAATAGAAGGATTTTTGGAACTGGGCAAATTAGACATTACTCTTAAAACCATGCAGGAACAATGATTCATCTTTTTTTTTGGAGGGGGGGGGGCAGTATTTACAAATTAATGGTCAGTATGAATCTGATTTCAAAGCTTGCATTACAGCAAAATATAGGTCTAGTAGTTCTACATCTGTTAGAAAGTATCACATGATTATCAATTGACTGTCACAGCAGCAACACCGGCCTGCGATGTTGTTACAAAGTGTTACATTGTAACAAAATGTAAGTGCATTTAACCATTCTGATTCAATTTATGGAAAAAATGGGTGGAAAAGATGGATAAACAAGGACTGATTTTGTTCTTTACCCTTGTCTGGGGTTGAACAGTCTATAACTGGTCCCTGGGTTGAGTTAACTGGCCACTCTAATGTATAAGTCCAATTACTACTGTATATTGCCAGGTGTTTAATCCCATTACCAGATAATATTTGTTTGGATAGCTACCACTTTCACGCCTCATCTGCACAGCTGGCAAGACTTGGGGAGGGGGGGGGGCGGCTGGCCTTTGATCTAGCTCTTTCAGTCCTGTGCTGAACTTGTAGTTTCCCTTTGTTGGTACAATTAGTTTGTGGTGCTGTGAAATATTGGTTGCATCCACTAAACAATAACCCTGAAACCCTAAGATTTAAATGTCTGTTAGAAAATTATGAATTGTGTAGAAATGATAAAAGCTACTGGATAAAAGGTATGAAAGTTATTCTAAAATATGCTAGGCTGGAAGAAGTGTGGACAAATTTGTAGGAGTTGTAGCTCCTCACAGAGTTTATAGCAAACTAAGGCAGCACTTGTGCAATATCTAAGAATTAAAGTGGTCAGAGCAAATTAATACTGAAGATAGTAGTACACACAAATTGCGTACATATTGCAAATTTTAAAAAAAGATTTTAGAATGGAAAGTTATCTCTTGTGTAATATTCCAGTCAATAAACGTAATGATTTCACTAAACTTCATGTAAGTGCCCACACTTTGGAAATTGAAGCGGGGAGATACACAAGACCCAAAACACCAGTAGAATAACGTACAAGTGTCGGTTGTGCGATATGGACGCAGTAGAAGGTGAACAACACTTTATTCTACACTGTAATTTGTATTCTGATATTAGAGAAAAATTATGTAATAATCTTACCCGGTGCTGTGTGAACTTCAGAGATCTCTCACAATCAGAAAAGTTCCATTTCATTATTTCTTTAGTCAACAGCAGACCATCTTTATATAAACCAGTGTTGAATTATATCAACTGCGCATTTGAGAAGCGCTCCTGTACTATGGGCCATACCTTACTATGAAACAATGCTGTCAAATACACTCGGAGTTAAAAGCCCAAACGACAAACATGAAGTTGAATACTGCGGTCCTTTATTACGGAGGTACATCTTTCCCATGGGCCTCTGCGCATAACCTGCAATAATACACACAATCTTACTAAATACACATACTGAAGCTTAATACACATATAACAGAATACACATAACATCTAATCTCAATTTTCATAATACCATATTCATAATACGATAACTTATTAACCTTTATACTTCATAACCATATTTCATATAATCATATTTCACATATTAAATAACGCATATATAATCATATCGATACGTAACTCCATGTTCACAAACTCATAAAACAATTTTGAATGTGATTTTCCAAATAACTTTACGATAAACCAACTCAGAAAGTAAATGAAACAAGCTTTCCTACATGCCGAAAGAAGAAAAGTCGTACCTATAATTTATGCAACTGAATTCAACCAACATTATAATCACCGAATGCACCTATTTTTCTCCAAAGAAATATACATGAATAAATTAAACCTTGAGCACAAATATACACTCAAATAATTATTATATATTTTATACTTACAGAAACTTATTGCGTAACAACTTGACTATTTTAACCCCGGGCATATTGACAGACTCCAGTCCCAAACCACGTGCGTTATATACAGTGCATCTGTGTTAACCTCTGTTAGACGTATTAGACTTCCATTGCAAAACTCTATGGGACCATCGCCCAGATATACCCCTGAGGGGTGCTAACGCTTACAACCACTTGATTTCACCAGTATATCAGAACGAGAATAAAGAGACCGATCAACCCTTGCGGCGGTATATATATATGTGGGACTAAACCATTGTTATTAAAATAGATTGACGTTGCACTGCGTAACGGGCAACAAAAAAGACGAAATACAACATGGAAAACAGGACACCACACTGATAGGATCGCAGCAAAAACAAAACTTTAACAAACTACATAAATTACCGCCCAGAACTAACAAATGCAAAGAATATATCCATTTGTATTTGACAAATGCATTTAGTTTGTATATATGGTTTACCCTGACAGGGTGGGTAAAATGGTTGGTACCACGGAGCACCTGTTATTAGGGAGGGTTGACAGTTCAACATATGCATGTAACCCCTCATGTTTCCGTATGGAACACTGCATGCACAGGTTTGACTGATAGACCTCGTTATAGGTCTGGTAAAACATGTACAGATAAATTATTTGTGTGTAGGTAGATTAGTCCATGACTACACTGTATGCATTGTACCGTTCATGTCAATAAAGTTTATTTCTATGTGCCACTCTTTGTGACAGTCCACACCCAGCTCCCAATAATCAGGTGTAAAAAATTCATCTCATTGTATCTTTTTTGTTAATATGGACCCAGAAAATAAGTCAGTCAGAGAAAATTATTTACCAGTGTTACATGTACGTAATTGATACAATCTGAAATAAAGGATCATAAGCACATGTACTGATGGCCTTTGATCTCTTTCAGTCATGTACCTCTTGTTTGTGACTGTTCACGGCCAGCTCCCAATAATCGGGTGTAAAAAATTTCATCTCATTGTATCGACCCAGAAAATGAATAAGTCAGAGATTAATATTTACTAGTGTTACATTTACATAATGGATACAATCTGAAACTAGAAAAATTTGATTTGCTTGTCAGCAAATCAGTCTCTGTGCCTTTTGAAGATTGCCTATTCAATATTTATTTAACTCCTACAACAGTATTTTTTTCATGTGGATATGTCCAAAACCTACGAATTAAAGTTGGAAAGGCACCACAATCTTTTATAGTTTTGAAGCTATTAAGATTTGAATTTTGTGTATTTGCCTAATTTGCAGAAATCAAACTGCTATAACTTTGATTCATGGTTTATTGGATGCAACTATCCTACAAATCTATCAACTGAAATTTAAATGACATGGTGCCCTCAGTCTATAATAGTTTTGAAGTTACCCAAAATTTAAATTTTGTATATTTGCCAAATTTGCATAATTTAGAATACTGGAACTTTAATTGTTTCATGTTTCTTTGGACATGGTTATGTCACAAACCTTCAAATTTAGTTGGACTGACACCTCTATCTGTAATAGTTTGAAAGTTATTCAAGAATTCCGTCTTATGTATTCACCTAATTTGCATAAATTAAAATGCTACAACTTTGGTTCATGACTCATTGGATGTGGCTATCTCACAAACCTGTAAATTGAAGTTGGATGGGCTCCTCTATGTATAATAATTTTGGAGATATTTAACTTTTAAATGTTTCAAGTACTGCTAATTAGCATAATTTCAAATGCCAGAGTTTTTGTTCACTGTCCAGTAGATTAACAGGTGTCACAAAATTGTATGTACTACTTTAAATTTTGTATCTATATGTGATAGATTGGAAGATACAGAGCTTTTAAAATTTTAGTTGCCCCTAATTTGCATATTTTTAATGTAACATTTGAATATGATTCTAAACCCATTTATACAATGAAGTAAAAATTACTCCATCGCCACCAAATTGCCATGCTTTGTAAATCTGGGGCATAAAATGACTGCAACAAGTGAAACGTGTACATTGATATACATGTACATATAGCTATAAGTACATGTATTTGAGTTTCACTATTTACAAGAACATAAAAATGTTTACGTAACTGTTATGGTTGTTTGTTTTGATTTGGAGAAGTCACTGTGTTATTTAGTGTGACCAGGTCACTGTGTTGGCCTGCTTTAATTGTCATAGTGAACAATGAAAACTGAAGTGGCGACCTACATACAGGCACAGATGTAAACAAAGGGGAAAGTTCTGATGTGGTCTAGAAACACCACAGAGAAGTATGATGTGTAATTAATTAGACAATTGTAGAATACTGGTGAAGAGTTCTCAACCTGGATATATAACGCAGCCCCCTTTATGACTGGAGGAGGAGCATTCTGAGATCTGGCAGAAGCTATGTGACTTCAAGCCAGTGGGACTGTGAGCCGTTGCTGTTGCCAAGGAGATACTCATTTATACATTGTACCTGTGGAGTGTGGACAGTGCCTTTGAGTGGATTGGTATATTTGGCGTTTAATTGTACCACATTGGAACCAACTTGTACCTCTGTGGGATTTGGACCGGCACTGTGTTCTGTGTACCACAATGGAAGAAAACTGCCCCTGTGTTGGATTTGGACCACACTATTTGGCATCTACCATATGACTTGGAACTGTGGGACAGTACCCGTAGAGAATCTCTCACCAGGGATTAAGATTTACCTGCAGTCTATTAATTATTGGAGTATCAGCATAGCTAAGTGTATAATTTCATTTAGCTACTTTGTACTAATTTTTTATTGTTAATATATTGTTATTGTTCAAGTTATCTCATCCTTGTCATTCTGTGTTGAGTTCTGTGACAATTTAGTATATTCTGGAGGTGGGCATCCTAACAGTGACTATCTCTACTAATATCAACTATTGGACTGACCTAATCCACTGTCATACATAACATTGAACTTCACATAACTCTTACAGAAATCCAGCACTGTTTAACTATTGAGAATCTTGAATGTGTCAACAAAATGAAGGTGTAAGTTTGCACAGGCAACATCCAACTTCACATAGTCCCAACAGAACAAAAATCTATACCATGGTATATGAAATGTTTGACTATCAAGGTTCAACAACCTATTAAAGGTGTGGACAAACTTAAGTTGCAAGTTAGCACAGGCTGAACATGGATGAAATAAGATGAATCTTTGTTAGAAGTGAACAGTGTTTGCAAAGATTATGAAACAATGTTATAGATATTTAACTGATAAGCAATTGTCACTGCTGGGTTTAGAAATACAACAGCTATGCCTATGGGAGCTCTCCCTGTATGGCCAAATGTACCCACTGCCCTGACCAAAATTCTTCTGGTATTACAGTTGGTCATTGTAGGCAGTTTGGATCTGTGTTTGAGTGATTCCTGGTAGTTGATCTGAATCTCTCTTTACAAAGACATGCTAAACTGTGGTTCATATTTCATTGGATGCTGCTATGTCACTAACCTATCTGGCACCTCTTAGTCAACACTGCTGTAGCTTGTCGTGATATGGAGTCACACAAAGGAGGCCTCATACTATAGAAAACCTCCTTGTTCACAAAACACAGTCAAGTTTATTCTACCAACACAACCAGTCTCCCTAGGGATTGAAGGGTAAGTCACAGCACTGGGCATCACTGCCTGTGTACCTATAGTTATGGAGGCCACACTCTCACAGTTCAGTTATCTCTGGTTGCATAACAGCCTGTCACTGGAAAGCTTGCGGGCACAGTGGGTGGCCCAGAATATGTCAAATGTATGTTTATTCATAGGAAATTCAGTGAATTTAATATCAATTAAACTTCTCAACTTTGTTTGTATGCTATAGGATTTTGCTTTGGAAATAGACCCACACACACAGCTTTGAATGGCAACTCTATCTAGTTAACTTTTGAAGATATGCAAGATTTAAAATTTCAACAAATATGCTTCTAATTTGCATAATTTTCAAAATCTTTTCAGAACAAGAGTGTCTGAGAAAAGTTGACCACAAACTGGCTCACAGAAATAAATAAACAAGTGAGTGAGTGAGTGAGTAAGGAAAGTAAATTATTTAAGGAAAAACAAGAAGTCTGTGTTCACACACAGACCTAATAAAGGATCATAAGCACATGTACTGATGACCGATGTATATGGAAACATTAATCACTGCCCTCCAAGGGTTGCGAAGTTTCACTGCCGGACAGGAGTTTTGATATTGAAAGCCATTCATAAATGCAAACTTATATTATATTATCCATAGACCACAGAGATGGGGCGGGGAAATTAACTGCTTGTACAGACTTTTTTTATACCATAGGCGTAGGCTGTAGCTGTTTCCGTGAATGCCAGAATTCGAAACACTAGAAGAGCTGGCCCATCCTGACACAGATTCCAATTTATTGCATGCATGCTTGTTCTTGTTAATAAAGTCTAGTAATTTTTGATGGGAAATATCTCATTTGCAACGAATTATCATCGCCCAGATGTCAAGTTGGGATCGTCTGGCAGTCCCACGCTTGCACTCCCTGCAGTGCTATAGTGACAGCAGGCCTGGGCATCCAGCTCATATCTGTAAGGCTGAATGATCTTTTCCTCTGCTGCTATACGCCTTTTCTTATTAATTCTTTTTCATCATCACCAGGCCACAATACATGAGAAACTCAATTCAGACTCTCTGCAGTCACTATGCTGTGCTGCATCTGCCATGACTTTTGACCAACTGAAGGTACTCTGGCTCATAACACATTCGCCCTGGCCAACGGGCTGTGTTTGTGATGTCACTAGCACTTTCCCACATCAGGCCATCATCGGAGAAAATTCCCGCGCTTTCACGTAGCAAATGTGGTGCACAAATACTATTCGAAAATGAAATTTAACATTTTGGTTTTCAGATATCATTTCTAACCACCCTAAACATGGACTTTCTAATTTGTGGTACCCATTCAATCAAGCTGACCTTTATGTAAATGCTCTTTTTTATTACTGAAGAAAGCATTTTGAATAAGAAACACAGCTGAGCCTTGTCAGGTAACCAGACCTACATTGGGTCTTTTTGATGCGGTTTGAGTACAAAGTGTACAATCCATAAAAGTGTCTTATCTCTTGTTTTGGGAAGTTGCTCACGCTTCTTGAAGCAGGATAGGGAACTACATGGATATGTTAAAGGAAGCCGCATAGCCTGTTTGAAACATACAATGTATGTCATCTCTGTTTCATCTTGACTACTATTGATGTAGTGTTAATGTCCTTGCATTAAGATCAGGTGACAAATTACATTATCACATTTAATATAATGAGTTGACTTCAAACCTTTGTACAAGTTGATAGATCATGTACATGTATATGTATGGATATTGTCACGCTTATTTTAGGAGTGAGTTAAAATTTGTCAAGTGAACCAGCTGTATTAATATATTTCTTACTGAAATGTTACGTGATTGGTCATGTGCTTACACGTATGCAATAGATCACTCAGACATTATCTGTTGAATGTATAAATTATTGTTGAATACTGACATATATGCAGTGCTGACATCACAAAGGGTGGCGTTTCGGCTGGCAGATTGCATGTTCTTGGTGTGAGCAGTATATTACTGATACAAAATTTTACAGGCATTTTTCTCAATAAACTTCAAAGAATGTCCATGTCTCTCTGTTGCAGTGTCCCACTGCATAGTACAGGAATAGAGACATTTGATAAAAAAGTTATCCAATTGCTTGCATTGAAATCTTTAATTGTAGACATGCATTGATCACCAGATGATTACATATATGTGTAGCACTGCAGCTAGCCACAGCCATGTCCTATAAATGTTGTCAGCTATCCTTGAGGTTGGATTGGGCATTTTTGTAGACCAGTTTATCACACACAGCGGTAGGCAATTTTCAATACCTGCTCATGTTTGTACATGTAATTTGTGAGGATACTTTTAGATGCTGTTTGGCTCAGGGAATGCCACAGCCTAAACCCAGTGGGCAGCAGATGCTGATTGGTCATAATTTGGCGAATCCAGGCTTTGTATTTTCAACTTCAAATGTATGCCAAACCATATGAGGAAAACATTCATCAAGTTTTAGTGGGGTGTTAAAACTATTGCCCTGGGAAATCAGGATTCTGTGGTCAGTCAGGCCTACTGATGATACAGCTGCGTTATTATTTGATCGTTTATCAAAGTCGAATACTACAGTCACATTGACAGGTAGGCATAACAAAACATGGTTGATTCACTGTCGGGGACTGTCTTTTGTGATAACGCTCCACAGAGTTTTTGAAGTGTCTACCCAGTGATACTTTAGTTTACTGTTTATGGTCACATATCCCAAGGGCAAGATAGGTGATGGTCTATGCATTCTCTGGCCTGACCATATCAGCCAGATCAGCAGTGTGGATTGCCAAATTAGACTTTGTGACTAGTTGGCTGTCAGGCTTTCCTAAAATTTTTAGAGCTGAATGCTGTTTGTAAACAAATATATGCTGTCTGTAGACTTGGCAAACTCTACTTTATATTTTTTTCTTTGTAGTACTTTTCAACAGGGTCCATGACAGTACACTGAAAACTAGTTCACCGAAGTGGATAATTACAGAATGACAAATTCACAGAAAAGTTTTTTCACCGTATATTAAACTCACCAAATGGGAATGTGGTAGAACTATTGTTAAATCCAATGCTTATTTCAACTAGACTTTGGCGAAGTTTCACTGAAAATTTCATCGAAACCTGAGACAACAAGGGTAATTAATTGGGTAACAGATGACAGTTAGGCAACCCAGAATCAGATTTGGAGCAATGTGAGGGAGCGGTTAATAATTAATCAAAGAAACAACTGGCTTTACATAAAGCTTTTATTAGCAAAATAAATACATTGAAAGCATTTCTAAAAATCATATGTAATCTGGAAAATGGGTCACAAGGTCACTGATGTGAAATTAGTTTCCGTTCGATAAGTCATGAAGAACTTGATGGAATTTGATGAAACTTGGTAGGATTATGTATCTTGGCAAGACCTAGGTTGGGATTGTATTTGGATGACCTTGAGCAAATTCTCAAGGTCACTTGGTCACTCATGTGAAATTGGTTTCCGTGCGATGAGTCATGAAGAACTTGATGGAATTTGATGAAACTTGATAGGATTATGTATCTTGGCAAGACCTAGGTTGGAATTGTATTTGGATGACCTTGAGCAAATTTACAAGGTTACAGGGTCACTTATTTGAAATTAATTTCCGTTCGATAAGTCATGAAGAACAATATGGAATTTGATGAAACTTGGAAGGATTATGTATCAAGGCAAGACCTAGTTTGGGATTGTATTTGGGTGACCTTGACCTAATTTTCAAGGTCACAGGGTCATTTATGTGAAATTGGTTTCTCTGCAATAAGTCTTGAAGAAATTGATGAAAATTGCTAGAGTAATGTATGTAGGTGAGAGCTAAAATAGGATTGTAATTTTCAAACGAACTTGGTCATTTGTAATTTGTTATTACCTGTAGCTTATTCAGAGACATAAGTGTTCCACCGGGAGACATTTGATTTTCTGTTGGAAAATCAGTCTGTTCTAGTTTTATATTCTTTATAACCTGATCCAAGTTACCACCTAAGGTTCTAAATTTTAGTGGAAAGCAGTGAGAATATATACAATCCTTGAAGCCCTATAATCTGAGTGAAGATACCTTGAATGGCCCTTACGGTAATTCTGAATTTGATCTTCATGCACTATCATGTTAGGAATACTAAAGTGCTTGAAACAATAACTAAAGGCACACAACATACGCAATCATTACAAATACAGTGATGGAAAATTTTGAAAGCAAAACATTTTCTTTTAAATGCATTTGGACTCTTAATTTTAAGATAAACTTTGCTCCCCTGGAAGCATAATCATTTTGATAGGGGCAATGGTATCACAACAAGGAAGAAGTCTGGCTGATTGAAGTGAAAGGAGATAATGAGTGTGAAAAGATAACAATCTCAGTGTCAGCAGATTAGTAGGAGTGGTCATAAACAGCAGCCATTGGTGTTGGGCACTATGAGCTGCTGAGGACAGAGAAAAGCATTTGATAAGTTCAGCATGAGTGAAGAAGGTATATTAGTGGCAAAAATACTTGGGATATACATGTATTTATAGGGCATTGATTGTTATATTAGTGGTAAATGTACTTGGCTTCTTTGATATTGTAAAATACCTCTGTTGAGATATATACTACACAAGATGATGATTCTATGTATCTGTGATTGGTCGCTGCCCTGCAAAGAGGGGGGAAAGGGGAGGGGGCGCAAATTTTGGGCTTTGGCTTGTGTGCACAGCAAGCTGCTGATTGGCTGTGGCACCCTTTGTGTTCCATTTTAAAAGTCTTTTCCCCCTCTCTTCATTGTCTCTCAAACTAAATGGATATGTTTTGTCGCATGCAGAAAATTTTTGCTGCCAAGTCAGCCTTTTCAAATTTTCCTCCCTCCACCCCTTCACCTCTCCCTGCACCTGGAATCACATAATACAGTTTTTGTTGGTGGTTTCTTGCCTTTTCCATTTGTCAAGCATCCACTTTGATTTCATTTTATTAAGTTAAAGGTATATTATTGGTTAATAAACCAGGCCATAGTCATTTTATGAATTTAAAAGATCAGATGTAGGCCCAATACCCTCCCAAATTTCTGTGTTGTGTTGGTCTTCATCTTAGCAACAAGCTGAATCCTGGTCAGATATATTACATGCATATGCATGTTGCAACCAGAAGGTGAGTGTTTGGAGAGTGGAGAATGAAAGGTGCATGAAATATATTGGTCTCATGCTACTTGCACACTTAAAAATTTGATCTACCTTTAATGGCTTTGTGTTCCTATAGTCAGCCTATTTACTGTGCTGTTGGATGTTGCATATGTAATGTCCATGGCAAAGGCTACATGCACAGTACATGTAGCTTTTGTTATGGAACACAGCTAGTGCCAATACATGCACAGATTGCTGTTTGCACAATCTCCTTGTTTGCCCATACAGCAAAACCGCCCTAACCAAACACATTCAGAAGCTGAACACGTTTTCTCAGTGCCAATTTTCTTTCTTAAGACTATAAGAACCTCTCTAAGCTAAATGCTCGACTAAGCCCAGCACTTTTCTTCTGTCCCAAAGATGTTCAGGTCAGGCAAGTTTCACTATACCTGGATTATACTATTGAATTATACTTATAGAACTCAGTGTAGATGATTTGTTACCATGGAACACCCAGGCTTCGAACCAGCAACCTTGGGCATCAATCACCCAACCGAAAATGGGAAATGCCGATATCAACTGCACCAAATCCCCATTCCTAAAACAGAATGGTTCAATAAGGACAGGTACAAGTATGTGTGGATGTCACAATCAACGCTGCCCAGTTCAATGTATTCAATCCAGTACAAGTACATAATTTATTCAGAGTTTTCCCAGATTAGGGACTGTATACACATGTACACGTACATGTAAGTCCACCAGCATCAAAGGAGCACCAAAATTATATATGATTTGTGACCATGGAATGACCCTGTCACAAAATGCATGTAGTATAACATGTATATCATGGATTCACCAGTTTTGGGGACACCAGAGTTTTCATGTTACTGATTTTGTGCCCAATCATTGTGATTTCACAAATATCACCTAATAAAAACGGCACTGAAAATCACCCATTATGCTTACAAATCAAATTTTAAAAAACTCAATTTTTAAGTGAAACGTATCTTTGGGAGATAAGAGACCAGCAATACAGGACTGCCATCTCTTGTGTCCGCTTTAGTTCTCACAACCTTGCCATCGAAACAGGCTGGCACAAGAGACCAAAAATACCCCAATACCCTGTAGTGAGTGAAAATGCACAAAGTGTTACACTGCATGTATAGATGAAATTCACTTCTTATTGATCTGCCCTAGGCATACTAACATCAGACAGAAACTTCTGAATGAAGTAGAACCGCATATTCCAAATTTTGAAACCCTCTCCCTTGGGGATAAATTCAAGTCAATGTTGAAGTCATATGAGCTATTATGTCTAAACAGCGTGTGAAAGTATCTGTATCATGGGTTTAATGTAGACGACACACATCTTTAATCTCCATAAATAGTGAACCTGTATGTTTGGCCACCCACATTCCTGGCAGGATTTATCTGCAGATGGAGAAGTTTTGAAATAACCACATGGCACAGGTGAGACTGAATAGGTCCCTGGCCATTTTGGGTGACACAGCTCTCAACCTCACCCAAATGAAATATACAATTTTATTATACATGGTATTACTAAACTTTGTTATTTTTAATTGCATCAGGGACCCATTAAGCCGGAGGGGGACCAGGTTGGAACATACTGGAATATCCACGTGCATAAAGAATGCTATTTGGCATAGCTTAATTGCATCAGGGACTGGCGCAACTTAGATTTATCAATTGTATAAGGGACTGAAGCAACTTAGATTTATTTTTTATATACCTGTATAATTAGGGACTGTAGAAACTTAGATTTATTATCCTTGGTCTCAGGGACTGCAGCAACTTAGATTTATTATTGATCATAGGGACTGCAGCAATCTATATGAACTTGTATTGATGAATTGTACGTTTTTTTTCCAATAAAGAGTAGCTCACTTCAAAGAAGTTTTCACCCAGAATAGTTTACTTGTAAGAATTTCCACTGTATGTGTACGAAGTACTCTCAGTGTCAACCAGAAACTAGACAGCCGCGACGCCTTTAGAAGGCAGAAGTCTCTCAATCAGCATTTTATATACATCTGGTGCTATTATTATGCCCATACAATAATGACTTATTGGATTACCTGGTGCTGGCAGTAACCTGTCCAATTAAGCCAACTATAACTGTGAATTTCTTGCCAACTTTTGTAGACTTAAGTAGCTGTAATTTATCTGGTATTACTACTCTTTGACGTTGTATTGTATGACAACTAGGTCTGCATTGACATTCATTTATAATTGTCAACAAAAGTTTTACTTACTTAACTTACAAAATAGACACTCAGATAGATTTGGCCTTAAGTGGGCTTGACTTATTTTCAAGGTCACCTGGGTCATTATATTTGTGTCATAATACTTAACATACCCACTACATGTGGTATAATGTCTCTGAGGTCATGTTACTCCAAAGATCATTCCATCAGAAAGTCTTCCTCCTGGCATGTTCTTCTGGGCTGGAATCTGTGTAATGCCTGCCCTCTATATAGCTAGCTAGGCATTGACCAATCACATCAGCTTTTTCCCTTTTGCTACTTCTGAACCCAGATATTTTTTTCTGCTGCATTGACTTTTTCAGCATTTTTACTTGTTCATTTCGTGGTTTTCATCTTTCTGTCATGAAGTGTAAGTTTTTGTATTTCTGTTTAATTGGTAATATGTAGTTTGGGACTACAGTCTTAATTTTTTTAGTTTGCACCACTTTAAATTTGGAGGATGTCTGACTGGCTTCTTCATCATTTTTCAGCATAGCATCGCATGATAGTTTTGCCAAGAGGGATCCTGTAGGTCATGCCATGGCCTGTTGGGATAATCATAAACATTGTTGCTGCTGCTGGGAGCAGATTAAGGGGGTTAGATGCTCCATGGACAATCATTGCTATGTGTGTCGTCTTTGGCCCCAAGATATATTTGTTTTAGTGTCAATCAATTCCTGGATGAGTATCGTTGTTAGTGGCACCTTCATATACAATCTGTTTTATGCAAAAGTTGTGTCCGAAGTTGAACAGGTATAATTGAAACTTTGGTTTTCACAAATAAATATTAGATAAGAGCAATAGGCTCATACGCACAAATGTGTATAATCTTGAAAATTTTGTCATGTTACAAATGTTTGAACAATTTAAGTGTCTAAATGATCAACTGGCTTGAGAGTATCTATCTGATAAACAACAGTCTAGAAAAGAAAATTCTAAGTTATTCAACTGATATGTCATGGGAATCATGAAGTAAGTGTCTCTCCAAATGTTGTGAATAAGTGTTATTATACTCACTGGTAGTGTGATAGAGAAGCTTTCCCATTCTATCTTTGAGCTAGCCGGCTTGTTTTATGCCCATGTGTGTACCGTTTATTGCACGCCTTGCACGTTAAGGGGTAGGTAAAATTGCTATTGGCATGGACCTCCTGGAGGATTTTTACACAAGTGCCTGTCTGCGTACTGATAACCTAAGCCTGGTTGTCTATCTTGGGGTAATACCTACAACTGGGAGTGGCTCATTTGGGGGAAAGTCCACAGTGAATTTGTTTGTTGAGTGGCAGGCATATATAAAATGTGTCACAAAATCTGACAGGTAACTCCCCAAATGTCAAGATATTGAAAATATGATCAATGTACCTCCACCACAGCTGGGCTATGGGGGGAATTGAAAAAGCTTATTTGATCCAATCCGATCATAAACATGTCGGCAAAGGAAGGGCTACTTTTATGGTGCCCAAGACTGTGCCACTGGCTTGTAAATTATGTTGTCCATCGAACTATTGAGATTAGTTCATTTATGGACTAATCTCAATAGTTAGATTTGACCCAACTATTGAGAACTGTATTGGTCAGTTTATCAGCTGTGTCTCTACTGTGCAATGTGCCTGTCTCTTGGATTCTACATCTCACATCTAATGGTACATGTATATCACTATACAGCAAATCTGCACCGAAAGTTGCTGGTATTGCATTTTCTGGCTGTGGCTGAGATTCTCTCTTTTTGATGAAGTCACTTATGCATTTCATCGGTAACTGGGTATAATAGATACAACATGTAGGGGGATATTAGATTGCTTTTTTACCATCAGCAGGGCTTCTCCTTATACAGCTCTCTTTTTTGCCACATCGTAAGTATTCCCTTTTAGCCTGGGGTCATTCATTTGATAAAATCTTTGCCTTACAAAAAAGGCAATAAGGTGTATTTGTAACACCCATTTCTAGCACATACATGTACATGTACTGAACCCTTATTTGAAACCTTGATTATTCTCAAACCTGAAGGCATGCTATGAATGAAGGCCCTTAATTTCTACTATACATGCTATAGATACTCTAACATAATCAATGTCCTGCTTATTTTGAGAATATCTTGCTGGCCCAAACTGTGACACACTTACATATATGTAAAACCTGCTGCAGAGATGACCCTCAGTTAGCTATCCCAGCCAGAGTTTAACACAAAATTCAGTATGTTTCCATATTCCAAATTTAATAAAAATGCATCCTTAAATATCACAAAATCTACAGTCATTCATAAATACTCTGGGTTTTCAAAATATGTAAAATTGCAGTTCATTGATAAATACAAGTACTCTAGAGATCTGCAGTATGTACCTTTGTCAATTGCCATATATGAAAGAAATTAATTGAAAGCTGAGTCATGGTACACTTTGAAAACTCATTCATACTGTACTGTGTTCCCACTTCTTTAATATTATGAAATATGTACTATTGCCAGTTGCCATATATGTAAGAGAAAGCTGATTTTCATATGGCACACTTTGCAAATCCATGCATGTATACTATACTACATGTACATCTCTGCATCTATGTGTTTCTTTTAGTTCTTCTATGGCCAAAATTGCATTCATTGTCTTTACCTCAGTCCCAAACAGCCATTATTTATACATAGAGTTCCGCCCATCTGAAAGTTAACAGTTCTACGCAAAATACGTACAGCCAACGCATTAGAGGTGCGTTGACTTTATTTTCTGTGCGTACACACTGCATAGAGGGTGCGTAGACGCAGTGTATAGAGTGCGTACAGGCTCCATAGAAGCTGCGTACAGACTACATAGACAGCGCGTTGACAGTTTGTAGAATAGTCAAAAACTTTTGGTGTCAGTCATTCAATCATGTACAATGTATATATATACGTAATGACTAGTTATTCTTTCGGGGGGGGGGGGAATGTATGGGGTATGTGACATTTGTCAGTCGGTCACATCTTAGTTATAAAGAAGCTCACATGTATATACCTTTAATTTATATTCTCTATTTGACCCGATTAGCGTACTGGTCACAAAAATTTTCTGAATGAAAATAAGCCAGAGGCTAATCGTTGAAGATCTCGCTTCTCCAACCATCCAAATGTAATACGCATACGCTTGAGTTGATGCAAAGTGCCATCTCACAATCATCACTTCATGATCTGTTTAGATTAATAATGATCACTGCACCATTTACAATAATACCTATGAATGCCAAAAGTCTGTATAGGCCTATCAATCTTTCTTACAATTTACTACGCTCCAATTTCACCATTTTGG
Organism: Hermodice carunculata; assembly: GCA_964020975.1. NCBI lineage: Eukaryota > Metazoa > Annelida > Polychaeta > Eunicida > Amphinomidae > Hermodice > Hermodice carunculata. The sequence goes on along the minus strand of OZ026615.1, from coordinate 27,619,002 downwards.
CATCAGAGACTAGACGTAATAATTGCACAAAATAAGGAAGGCTTTACAAGCAAGCAGATAAATGCACGTACCCTCTAGCGTCCATGCCTGCACTGGGCAGACCATGCATGGAATTTTGCAACGTCCGTAAAGGCCTGCTAAGAACACATGCAAGTTTACTGTCTCGCTTGCACCATTACTTTTCAAACATAGGCCTACATCCACTTTAATTCACAGCTGATCGACTTTAACTTATGAGGTAATTTTGAATGGAATGCAGAAGTCTGATTATTTTGAGAGAAACAAACACAGAGCAGATTGTTAGCAGAACTCAGGAAACAAGACCGAACTGAAGCAATATCTTGGTATTCTAATTTCAATTGCGACCAGACATCCTATACCTCTATCTGCCAGGTCATATGATATAATGTTGATTGCGAATAATTGCACAAATGACAACAGTTTTATGTTTACCTAAATTTTATATGCAATGTCTAAATGAGATTGTAATGATGAGATTCTAATTTCCATCTTGACATTTTCCAGCAGTTATAACAAAGTCAATAATTGCATTTGAATCCGATTTTCGACAGTCACTTAAGTCAAATAAATCTACGATGGCCAGATAGCGCATAACCTGTTATAGGCCTAGCTGTTCTTTGTTCGTTTTTTTGGTTTTCCACTTGAGAGAGAGAGAGAGAGAGAGAGAGAGAGAGAGAGGGAGGGAGGGAGGGAGGGAGGGAGGGAGGGAGGGAGGGAGGGAGGGAGGGAGGGAGAGAGAGAGAGAGAGAGAGAGAGAGAGAGAGAGAGAGAGAGAGAGAGAGAGAGAGAGAGAGAGAGAGAGAGAGAGAGAGAGAGAGAGCTATACATACATTTATACAGTATGGGTGGAAAGTCTCACAGCCATTTTAGAGTGGGACCCTTGTGATTCACATGGGTGGTCTCCCAGGGGTACCTTTGCCTGCAGGACTTCCATGGGGTTAACCCCAAGAAAAATTAGATTTTAATGATCGACACTGGAGGCTGCTGGTACCAGCCTGTGGTCTGAACCGGGGTATGGTGCAAGAATTATATTTGAACTCCAATACAGGCAGTGATAAGGCGTGTGGCCCACCAGTACATACATGTACATTTATGGTGCAAAACTAGTGTTAGTTGGAAGTTATTTCCAATGTGAACAGTTGGAGTCATCTTAGTCGGAAATCCTTCATGATATTTGACATTTTTTCCATCCCGACGTGGAAAACTTCAGTAAACAAAGGGGTGTCCTCTGGACTGACTAAATGATGAGACTTTGTCTATATGTACACTGTAGGGTGTAAATAGTTATCTGATTTTGCTTGCAGTCTGTGACAACACAGTTTTTCTCTGTAAGAAAATATTAACAAATATATTAAGATGGTTTGGTGTTTATTTTGTATTTAGGTTCGACATTTCATTGAGATCATTTTCACAATTTATCTTCAATGCTGACATATCAAACATACAATTGTAGTCTGGCTTTAGTGTCTAATGTTTGACTCTGGGTGGAAGCCGATGTTAGTCTAATGTGGGCGTCTCGGCTATCTGAAACTTAGTTATTGTGCTTTTGAGTTAGAAGTAATTGTAAGTACACAAAAGTTGTATGTCTTTGAGGTACTAGCTGCATGGTTTAGACCTGCCCACATTGTCCCCATTTGTCAGAATTGTTTTTTTTTTTTTTTTTTCAATGAAGACCAGATGATTGGCACAGTGTTATTTGAAGGTTAATTCCCACAGCCTAATGCTGATGCATTAATTATATTGAAATGCAATTTATTCTCTGTGAACGTTACCACAAACTCTCCAGTGTTGTGAGTGTCGTATGCTTCATTTGAAGTCATACATACATGTAATAATATGTCATTGCCAGATTACTCACAAGCTTTTGTGTATGCAGTGATGTCCAAATTAAGCTGCATACCTGTACTTCATGGTAACATGACAAACTTCTTCTTTGTACCACAGGACTAATTAATCTGTGGACTGCCAAATGTCTTTGCTATATGTATCAAGTTGATCAATGTTACTGAAGGATTAAGTGATGAAAGTGAAGGTAGTGGATAGTGTAGGTGTACTGATGCAAGTTTAAAAGTACATTTAGATCTCTCAGTGATTTCCTGGAATTGTGATGAGACTTGCACTTGAAGAAAGATACTGTTCATTTTAGGTGGGCTGACTTTGAAGAAGACTGATCTGTGCCTTGTCCCTCAGGTACATCATCCATCTGCATTCTATATTTTTCATGTCACATAACTGCTACCAGATCCTCATCAAACTTCATGGGATGGACTTTGGATTAAGTTTCTGCATCATGCTTCAGTAACTGTTTGATTTCTAAGGGTTCACCCCATAGGGGGACCCTTTCTGTTTTAAGGGTTGTC